>PVJA010023440.1:0-33024 GCA_004027025.1 Myocastor coypus | reverse complement strand
CGGGATGAGTCACGGCCATTGCTTGGCCATTTTGCTTTCTGTGAAAGCCTGAGAGAATGTTTTTCTCTGGGTGACTCTCCTTAGACGCACTGCAGTTCATTCATCCCTTTCCTCTGAGGTCCCATAATCTCCTTGACCAGGAAATTTGGGACACCTCTGAGTTATAGGATATTACAGCACAGGTTCTCTTATATCCTGGCTCTTTATTGACCTTGAAGGACTAAGGCCAAAATATTGGCTATCCTTAGAGGCCTTCTTTTTCTCCAATTTTCAGTCTGTTAACTTACATTCTTAACCCTTCAGCAGAAAAGCTTTGTGATACTGTTACTCTATAACATAGGTACTTGAGCTTATCATCATTGGCTTTCTGATTATCAAATATCTTTGACTTAGCTTGGAAATAATATTTTCTGACCATCATTGATATTCTAATTTTTCTTTCAGTTCATTTTCTGTGTTCATGCTTGCAAATTGATTATGGGTAGATAGCTTTATTACTAGTATCAGTACTTCCTAGGAAATGTCTGTCCCTCAGAGATATCTTCTAAGTGTAGGGCTGGCAAGATAGCTCAGTGGTCTAAAGCACCTGCTTAGGCAAGCTTAGGTAAGCCACAGGGACGACAGTTTGATCCCCAGCACCCCATGCTGCGTCAGCCCTCCACAAGGGCAGGCTTAGCTGTCCATAAAAGAAAGTTATGTGTGTAGCTGGCTGTTGGTCTTTGTCACTGTTCTAAGATCCTACTTTGCCAATTTATTGACAATGAGTAATTGCTATTTGTCTCAGTTTACAGTCTTTTTTGTATCAGACGATGGTGATAGTTATGACACCAGACAATTACAGTGCTGTCATACAAGCAGGTATGACATCCTGGCTAAAGTAGTACAATTATCAGGAATATTTGCATCAAACAGAGCCTAGAAACTTGTAAACTGTAGTAACTATTAATTTGGTACTTTTAATCACAGGAACAAGATCTACAATTTTATAACAAAACTCAGCATAAATCAGATACCTATATGCAATGAGTTTTGTCTTAGTTGAGTGAGTCTACCTTAAGGGGGAATAAGAGAGATAGGGGACAAATAGGGGAGGTAAATGAAGAGAAATTTAGTAGAAGGAAGTCTGGAAAACAAAAGATGATTACGTATGCTTTGGAAATTAAAGAAGACAGAAGAGAAATGTAGGACAAAAAAGAAGTATATCTAACTGAATCAGAGACTGGGAATGTTCACTTGCTTGAAAATATGAAAGGAAAACAAGAAAGTTGAGGGGAAGGGAGAATATAGGTGATCCAAACAAATAATAAAAACATACGCAAGCAAACAAACAACCACACAGAAAAAGGGAAATGAAACAAAGAGGAAAGAAAAAAAATAATGAAGTTCCTCTAGTGTCCATAGCTCTGTGGTAGTATCCAGGCCACAGCCCAGAACTGTGCTGGATAACCCCTAAAACCTGCATTTGGATTGGTGCTGGGTATGGGGCTGAGCTGGGTCTCCTGATGTGGGAGCTGTGGCCAGTCTTCAGCCAGCAACCCTCTCTTTCTCCCTAGAGGTCCTGCACACTCTTAATCCTGTTTGTCTCTACATTGTTCTCCCAGTTCCTGTGGCACCCTCATAGATAGCCAAAGTCTACTCCCAGTCCTGTGTATAGGTGGCTTCTCCTGGTCTTGGCGCAATTTCCTCAGCCCCCTTCCACTGTTGAGTCTCTGTTCTCTTGTGCAACTTGTTGTAGGGTGGAGAGGAGTGGGGTGCTATGGGATGACTTATTGCTCCTGCCACCATGTGGAAATGACCCAAAGCTGTACCATCCCACTTCAATTTCCTCTCCAGTGGGAGAAGCGCTGACACCTTGTTGCTGTGCCTGAGGTCAGGCCAAATAGCTCAGTGGATTAAAGGGCCTGCTTGGGCAGATGCAGCACCTGAGGTTCAATCCCAGCATGCGGTGCTGGCCACACCCTCAGGGTGTCCTGAGATGATGACTGAGACCGGGCGTGGTGGCGTTCACCTGGAGTCCCAACTCTTGGAAGGCTGAACACAGGAGCATCACTATGAGTCTGATCTATGTAGTGAGACCCTGCAGGCCCTGTATGAAAAATACACACACACACACACACACACACACACACACACCCATTGCTCTGCCTGAGCTCAAGGCTGTTTAAATTCTATGCGTCAGTGTTCCACTCTCAAACCACTAGTCAGGGTATAGGAGGGGCCATGCTGTTCTTCTTGTTACTTTCATCACAGCTACTGTGGTCCCTAACCTTGTTGACTCACCGCTTCTGGTGTTACCATGGAGACAGCCCAAGGCTGCTTGGTCTCCTTTCCATTTCATGTCCCACACTGAGGAGTGTGAACCTTTCACTCAGTGTAGCGACAAGGCTCATAGCTACTTAAATCCCTCATCCAGCATCCCCTCTCATGCCTCTAATCATAGGTCAGGAGGAGTGATGCTATTACACTCACTACACTTACCACCACCATGGTCCCTCACCTTGTTACCCCTAGAAGTTCTTATTAGCCACTCTGGTACATGACAAAAACACAGACAAATGAAAAAAGTATAAATAAATAAATAAATAATGAATGAATAAATAAATAAATAAATAGACCCCCCCCCACACACACAAACCAACCTGTTGCACTTTAGGGAGGGAGCAATACCCTGATCACTCACCTCTTTGGCATGGGTGAAATTTGCTGCTAGGCTACAGTGTCCTATGTTTTGTGGAAGGCAAAACAGTCAAGGGGCTCTATATCCAAAATCTATCTGGTGTAGCCTGAGTTAGCTGCCCTATATCAGTCTGTGAGTTTGTTTGAAAACTTCCCACAGTGGCAGTCCTGCTCCACCTGGAGGTGGGATTCCTACCAGTAGACCTGTCGGTGCTGGATCGCTATTCTATTAAGTCCTCTGTATTATTTGTTATCCAAGTCTCTTATTTCAGATTGATTTTGGCATCACGATTTATGCCCCTCCCCTTCTTTCAATAATCTGTGTTTTCAGTTGATTGTGTCTTAGTAGCTCCAATGTGGCTCCTTCTTTTTCAAACATGTTGAAATCTCCCCCAAATGCTTGTCTTTAAAGTACTATTCATGTACTAAAATTTTGTATTTAGGTTTCATTAATAAAAATATAATATACCTAAAAAATAAAAGTAATCTAAATCTCTTGTATTTGTTATAAAGTGGGGTTTACAAGAACTGTAATGTATACTACCTTATTTAATTCACACGCACTACTGGCAGAAAGGACAGATATGTGGATATTCACCATATAGGTGAGAAAATGGAGGCACAGGGACTAGAAATACCTCCTTCAGCTAACGTCTAATGGTTAGTGAGGGTCAAAATTCAATTTCAGGTTGTTTAACTCTGAGATGATAGAACCATACTTATCAAAGCATTTATTTCTTTCCTTTTATATTTTGATTACTTTTAGTAAGAAATAACAATATGGTAGTTTCAAAACACATTAGTAGTACACTTGCAATAATTGACACATTGCATGTTGTCCTCATAGTAGTTATGCAGAGCACAGGGTGTAGACATGATACATTTTCTGATTGATATTGGTAAGGAAAGAAATGAAGAAAAAATTTCTTCTCTTTGAGCTGAGAGCAAGTAGTTGTATACATAGTCCAGTGTTCCTTATTTGCACTGGATTACTGGTGAAACTGGCAATGTTGGAGGCTATTGATTTAAGCCTCTCACCGCTCATCATATTAATCTAGCTCTGCATTTTATGCCTCATAATTAAGCTTCTCCGCTGGGTGATCAAGGGCAAGTTAAAGCAAGACCTGTATAACAAAACGTTCATCTTTTGTATCTCCCAAGGTCAAATCCCCTCAGGATTAACTTTGGAACCGTTTACAGTGCTTTGTAGAACTGTTGTCAGTGTAAGCCTTCCGGATGAGTCACGACCATTGCTTGACCAGTTTGCTTTCTGTGAAAGCCTGAGAGAATGTTTTCCTCTGAGTGACTCTCCTTACACATACTATAGTTCATTGATCCCTTTCCTCTGAGGTCTTATAATCTCCTGGTGTAGAAAACTTGGGGCACCACTGAGTTACAGGATGTTACAGCACAAATTCTTTTTTGGTCTGAGTCCTCACTGACCTTGAAGGGCTAGTGCCAAAATGTTGTCTATCCTTCTACCCTTATTTTCCTCCAAATTTTGGTCTATTATTTTATAGAGTAATAGTATCACGAAGCTTCTCTGCTGGAGGTTTGAGAATGTCAAAGCATTAAAAAAAATGTACATTTTTGAGACAAACAAGATTCTTGTTTCTTTTCATTTCATATTGATTATATTTTCAGTATACGGCCTCTAAGTTTGAATTTTGGATAGTAGAATTTCTATTTTTCCTCAGGAGCTGAGCTTCATAATTAGTTAGACTTGTTAAAATACTTTGACAGGATTAGTGCAGGAAGAAAGACCACATTATACTCCAGGGCCAGCGTGTTATATGAGATCCGGGTGGAGTCTTGGTGATGTTCATTCCTACAGAAGAGTATTAATAATATTCCAACAGATGACTCACTATTAAGCATCTGAAGACAGCATGGATTAATAGCAGTCCAAGCCTTTTGGCCAAAGTAATCCTCAACATGGATCTTGTGAATCTCTCAGACCAAGCCCTGTATCCTTAGCAAGTCCACGAGTTCACATTCCTTCTATCTTCCTTTATTATTCAGTGCTAACTCTGAGCAGCAGCAGAATTTGGATGCAAAAAGCAAACTGGGCAAGTGCCAATTTCCAGATTTCTTTGAAGACTCTGTTGCATCCTGCGGTTCCAAGAGCCTCTCTCACCTATATCCAAGTCAAACAGTATAGGGGGGGTCCCCTGCAACACTGTTCGCTGTGGTTTCAACAGAGAATTTTACAATCAAATCCATATTGATGACCTGTTGAATAGTTGAAGTGAAATAAAATATGCTGAGTTTATCTTCAAGCTGGATGAAAATAACTGGTTGAAATCGTTTACAATGTAACTAAAGCAACAGTTTCTATCACCTAGACAGAAATGTCTTGAAATGATCTGTACCTGTTTACAGTACTCAGAAAACTGATTTATCTCCAAGAATAGAGCCTAATTTCAGAATGGATATAGTCTATTAAAGAAGGTATTTGAAAGAAAGTTACTCTTCGGTGCTGGCCAGATACAACAGGTTGATCTCCATGGGAAGACTGCTTTTCAAAGTGATAGAGTTATCAAGGCTAATCAGAGAAAAGAGTTAAGCACCATGCTCATCTCTGAAAACCAATTTTATCACATGTTCAAAACCATGTGATTGAAGACAACAGTTCCCAGCATAGCCTTTACTGGTTGCCATCAAGTAAATTAGGGATTCAGATCATTCAGATACCATGTGAGGAGGTAGTCATGAAAAACTTATTTTTTTCATCAAATATGTGTCAACCTCATTTGGACAGAAATGGAAAATGACATTTCAAAGTTTAATCCCTCAACATGTAGTGTGGATCTCTCCAAAGGTTGCAAGGTTTCCAAGTTCTGAAATTCATAACTGACTAACCATATGGAAACAGAATGTTCTACATATTTGGCTTCTCAAGTATTGTCAGAGTACGAGTGACTCTCACTGACACTGCAGGAACATACGCATAGGCAGTCATCCCTATTTAGCCACACTTTTTGCCAGGGCCAACCTTTTCCTCTCATGAGACCAATCTGATTTATAGGCCAAGCCCATCAATGTTGTCTGCTCTCCCAAGCCTTTGACCTTGCTGCTCTCCCACTCCATATAGAGTAGTTTTCTTGTTTATTTTTTCAAAATCAACCTTCAATTCTACCTTCCCATGGAGTTTTCTGTGACTCCCCCACGTAGTAGTGATCCTACTCATTTCTCGTGGCTCATGGCAGTTGTGCTTTGTATCAAACAAACTGAGATTCTCTGTTGGCACTGCAGTTCTTGCCCACTCTGCTCCAGCCTATTCTGTAATCCTATCAGAACTGTAACAAGCCAGCTCTCAAGTGAGTCCCTTAGAGATGAGGGTGGCCTTGAAAATCAGACAGCTGCATCTATACCTTGGAGCCCCTCCACTTTCTAACCTGGGAAAGGCTTAAATGCTTCTCTAAGTTTCCTTCGATTTCTTCATCTAATGGAAACAATGGTCCCTATTTCATAGGATTGCCACAAGAGAGTATTTTAAGTGAGCCAATGTCACAACGTCCTAGGCAATTTTAATAAGTGGTAAATAGGTGTGTATTTGCCCATGATATCTAGCACAGTGTAGGAGACAACATGGGTAATGTTGCATGGCTAGCTTAATGAATGCATATTTAGCACAATATCACTGAGAACTGGAATGTGAAACAATGATTCGAGAGTTATAAGTTTTGGAAAGGTCATTAGAAGTCATCATATTGTGATGATTTATTGATATGGAAATGTGTTCATAAGTCATCATTAAACCAGTTTCTTAAATAGGATCTTTGAGTTCTGCATGCATTTGCATATGTATGTGTGTGCATAAAATATTTCTGTATCTAACTCTGTGTATCAGATATTTGTGAAGTATGCACCAAAGTAAAATTTTGCGAGTTGTTATCCCTGATTAAAAGAATTATAGGCCATTTTAATGTTCTGTTTGCTTGTGTATACTACTTTTCCTATTAAGAACATGTATTGCTTAGGTAAATGTATTAGTCTGCTCTTTGCTAATATAAGCAAGTATAAGTGGAAAGGTTTATCATGCTTGTAGTTTTGGCCCATGATCCGCTGGCTTCATTCCTTTGAAGCCTGTGGTGTCAAAGGAGAAATGTCACAGTAGCAGGGCATGGCAGAGGAAAGCTGCCCACCTGCTGTGTTCAGTAACCAAGAGCAAGAGAGTCAGAGAGGGAAAGACCAGGAGCCAGACCCCAAGGTCATATCCCTATGGTTCACTTCCTTCACCTAGGCCTTAATTTCTGAGTTTCCATCACCTCCCAATGATGACATCAAATTATAAATGCATCTGGGCGACTTTCAAAAGCCCCTTTCTCCATGCACATGAGACTTTTGGAATCATGTTAGATCTAAAGCATGACACTAATACATACTTTAAAAAAATACAATACAATATAGTTTAATGACAGAATCTGTATAGGTAGAAATTGGAAAGTAGAAAAATACAAAACAGGAAACTATTTAGGCCATAGAATTATGGGTAGTTTCTCAACCTCCAAATTTGCTATATTGCTACCACTTCACTGCTTTTACAATAAAAATTAGTTTACAGAAATTATTTTCTAAATGGCTCTGATGCTTTTATGTAAATGAAATTAATTTCTAAGCCCATCTAATGGCACACACTTGTAATCCCAGCACTTAGGAGGCTGAGGCAGGAAGATCACCACAAGACTGAGGCCAACTTAGGCCATATTAAGATCAAGGACAACCTGAAAGGCGCAGTAAGACCCTGTCTTAGAAAATGTTCATTTCTAGCTGATAAGTGACTACTCTGTTCTTAACAGGCAGTGCTCTTGAAATGAGAAACTTCTTCAGCATCGAGACTGTCAAACTGTTATCTAGATGTTCCCCCAAAGCCTCATGCATTTATAGGGAGGCTTTTCAGAGTTGGCTGGGACTTGGGTGCTTGAATACAGATTGAGGGTGTGTGATATAACTAATTCTATGCACTGATTTGTTTACCTTAGTTCTGGGTATGGATAATGGGAAGACTCAACCCGAGTGTGGGTGGCACCCATCAATAGGCTTATAGTCTGCACAGAATAAAATGTAAGCATTGCTAATTGCTTTTTTCAAGACCTGCCAAGGATTGTTTCTCCTCTGTGATTCCCCTCTGCCTTGAAACCTTCTGACTCTAGATTGAAACCTCTACAAGCTGTGAACTAAAACAAACCTTCCCTCCTTTAACTTGTGGGCATCGGGTATTATGTTGCAGCAACAAGCAAGTAACTAAGACACAGACTGATTTAAATATGTGAAATTGAATGACTATGTGTGACCTAACTAGTTAACCAGCTTCTTTTTTAGTATACTACACTGATTTTGACTCTGGTTCTCAGAGTCATGGGGATACTTCCTAGAGTTTCCAAATCGTTCTGTCTATGGGAACTGAAAAGCTCTCATCCTGGTGGCCAGGGAAAGGTAATAAGTGTTTGTTCTTGTGCATCAACCCACTTGGTTGCCCTTTGGTAACACTGAAACCATTGTGCCTGCCAGCGTTGTGAGGTCTCCTGAGATGCAGGTTGTCCTTTCTTCACACCCACTCGCCCACTGATGGCCCTGCCTCACCAGTGTCTCCCCCTACATGTCTTCCCCTCATGGTCAGCAACCCAGGACTGCATTATGGAGCCCTGATTCACAACTCATAAAGAAAGTGGGGCCCAGGCCAAAGGACACAGAGAAAGAGGGGTCTTGTTCTTTTCTCTTGACATTAGGAATACTTGAGTAAATGTTCACAGAAGTCCTCTGGGTTTTGAACTCAGACTGCATTCTAGTTAAGAACAGGAAATATTTGTTGACCATCTACTATATTCCAAGCCCTTATCTATAAAGGAGACACAATAGTGGATGTAGAAGACAAAACTTCCTTCCCTCATGGACTTTTTGTACTGTTGTGGAGTCCGTGAAACCTAATGATGTTCTCTAATTCCAAGCAAACAGAAAGCAAAGCAAAGCAGCGGAACTCTGATTAAGAACTAAGCATAGTCTACATTTCCCTGTACGTGGCATATCTCTGGATCTTAGCTCTTTGTTTCACTCAGAACACACTTTTGCTGCCAGGGAATCCTCATTTTCATTAGGCAATCTTTGCTTTGATTTACTCTGCACGATCTCTGCTTTTCCTCAGTCATTTTGGAAAACAGTCCCAGTGGCCAAGCTTTGAACTGAGACAAAATGTTCAGAAGGAACAAACAAGCTTCCTCATTTTCCTGATGAGATGGATGAAGGTGTACTCCACCTGACTGGTGATACATACTGGTATACTACACAGCATGAGTTTCTCATAATAGTACAAGCAAATGCCACAGAAGATACACTGTCAACTAAAGAAAAACTATTTTACATACATATAACTATGTTAAAACAGGATTTGAACACAGTATCCTGATTATATATTTTTGTTTTAAGAATGATAAAGAACGGGAGTTTTTTTTTTTTTAACACACTTAACTAAGGTGTGCTCTATTTAGCCAAGGTCTTTCCCAGAGTAGTTTTACAAAATTATGGATCAGAGGGAGAAATATAGAAATTCATTGACCATTGAGAGACAGAGAAAGAGAGAGAGAGTGGCAGGCAGACAGACAGACACCAAGACCAACAGAAACAAGCAGAACCAGAGTGAGGGAATGAGTTCATATCTGAGAGTGTTGTTTTGCTTATGGAACTTGGCCTGCAGCTTATGACAATGCTTTAATGAATCTCCTGGCATTGGAATCCAAGCATTGATTTTTATTAAGTTTTAGAACTTTTGCAATTCTCCCTGAACTGAGGTCAGAGCTGGTGGAACGCTCCCTAGCTGCATGCCCTGATAACCACAGCCTCCTGATATACAGTCTTAATGGCCAGTGAAATCTCCTCTTCTTTCTCCCCACCATGACTGTCATTGCTTCGGAAATGCCCCAAAATGGCACTAAATGATGTGCAAACATACTGGATAGATTGCTAATCTCTTTTCAAGGCTTCCTTAATGGTGCATTCATAGCCCCTCAGAGCAAACTCAATTTCTCTCTGTGCACTCTATTTGTACTTTTACAATTTGAGAAAAAATCATTTTGGTAAACATATTTTGTGAGTTCGATGAGAGGCAATTTATACAATTGCTTACCTACTATGACAACAAGCAGTTAGTCCAGTCCCAGGAGGACGGATGGCTCTTCATCAATCATAGCTGAGGTACATAAATGGATCTAAAGATTTTTATGCAGCTGAAGCACTGAACTTGTGGAGTATTCGGGGCAAATCTTGTTTCTTTGTGAGGAGGGCAGTGAACAGATAAACCAAAGTCTATTTTTGGAGGGCTTCATCTTTATGCTGATTTCCAGATCATGAGAGAGCTGCCAATGAGCCCAACAGAAAGGATAACACTTCACTGGGATAAACGCCACCATGGACAATGCCAGGTCATCTGTGCTAGCGAGATGGCTGTGGCCTTGATCTCTGAGGAGATTGAGCAACTGAGTGATGATGAGACATGCTCATTCTCCCCATTTGACTGCTCAGCCCACCTTGTATCTCTCCCAAAGGAGCCTATGGTCACCCACCAGTGACAAAACATCTGTCCAGAAGATGCTGCCTATGTCTCAGGCCCAGTAGAAAAATGTTCCAAATTAAATTTGTGTCTAGATGCAGATATAGAGAAAACCAAGGATGATGGGACTCCTAGCTTGAGGGACGGATGGGTTCTGGTGCGGCAGTGGTGCACAACCATGGCAAAACATTAAAATCACCTGGGAAACTTAAAATTCTCAAATGTACAGGCCTGCTGAGACCAAGTGAATTATAATTGTTAGGTGTAAGACTCCAGAGACAGTATTTTTTTCTGAGTTCCAACAATTGATTCTGTCCACTGCTTTAAGCAATTGAGGCTGACAAAGCCTGTGGGTCTCTAACTTTAGTACATGCTGAAATCACCTGGGGGTATGTGAAAATGGGTCTGAGTCTGAAATTTTATACTTCTAACAAGTTCCCTCGGCAATCCTGAGGCTGGTGGTCTGTGAGCCACACACTGAGAAACCTGGTGAGAGCATCAGACCCTAGAGCTTATGTGTCTCCCCCACTCATTTTACTGTTGAATTCATAATATTCCTTTCCTTTCATACAGCTCCCTCTCCTTCCAGGGAATATGTTGGAGGTTATGACTCCCAGGATCTCTGAGTAAGACGTAGAATTGGCATAAGCTATATCCAGGACTGCACCAAGGACCTCCTATAGCCCCTCCACAGCCTGGACACATTGTTTTCTTGCCCACCCTTCTGTTTTCGCCAAACCAAAGGAGGAATTTATGAGTACTGGTTCTGCTGAGTTAATATAAGATAAAGAGAAAAGGATGGAGAAGCGCCTTAGTCGCAAGAAAGAGACTTCAAGTGAAACTCCTAATTGGATGTGATCATTAGGAACTCTATTGCTGGTCATGGAGACTCAGCTGGTGTAGAAGTGCGATAAACAGGCAACAATGTAGTGGTCAAATGGAAAAAAGCATGCATTTTGTTCTAATCTCACTTTTGCCACTTGAAAATGCTGTGGCCTCCTCAAGTTCTCCCATCTGGTATGACCACTTCTGATGGTCATATTCTTTACGATGTTAGGGAAGCCTGAGAGAGAGCTCAAACATGCCTGGGACTTGCAAAGGGATGAAGACATTGCTAGGCACAGATGGAGGGAATGAACATCTCAGAATGAAGCAATGTATACCAAAGACTAGCAAGGGTGATTGCTGCATGGTTTGGGGTTCCTGTTGGAACCAATGGAGGTTCCTACTGCTGTTTTCAACTTTTGCAATACCTGTACAATCACTACCCCTGCAAACTATGAATAGCAAACAATCACTCGGATTTATACATCTGCATAAATTATTTAACTTCTAGAAGCCTTAGTTGCCTTATTAATAAGTTAGGAATTCAAAGAACATTCCCTTACAGGGTTCTTGTAGAGACCAAGTAAAATAGTCTTATGAAATTCTTATAAAATGCCAAGAGCACAGCTAAGTCTTAATATGTGATCTCACTATTATCATAGATTTTCGTATTTTTATCAGTGAGATAAACGAATAAATGTAGATGGGTACCACTCTACAAGAAATAATTAGAAAATAATTTTACATGTTATAAATTCACTCAAGGATCAGTATTAAGGATTCCAAATGTCAAACCTTCTACAACTGAACTCTCATGCCATCTAGTCACTCTGTGAATATTTATTCTATATGTATTACATGCCAGCAATTACACTTAGTGCTGTGAACACAGTAAATGGGACAGAGAATGCACCAGCCTACACCATATGGAGCTTGCATTCTAAAGGAGAAAATAAGCAATTGGTGTTCTTTGAAAGTCCTTTAAAAAAGGCTAACTCAAGGCTAAAGATGCATCTCCAATGCTTCAATCGCTTGGCTGCTGTTCCTCTCCTGTGCCATAAATTTGGATCATATCAACCTGTGGTATGTGTTTTGAGTGTAGTGCACTCTAGGAAGGGCAGAAACCTTCCTTTGGTGATCAGTCATGGATCGCCATAAGTCATATATTTGATGTTGATGGGTCAATGACTATGCTAGTCACTTTCCCATCTCTAGGACAAAAGAGCTGACAGTCACAGTTTAAAGGAGGACAGGCTTATAAAACTCATGTCTTCTGATGGCTCAGTACATTCAGAGTTGGCTAGCTTCAAGGGAGAAATGATATAATAGAAGGGCTTGGCAGATGAAAGTTTGTCACCCCATAGTAGCCAGGAAGGAGAGAGAGAGAGAGAGAGAGAGAGAGAGAGAGAGAGAGAGAGAGAGAGAGAGAGAGAGAGAGAGAGAACAGACAGACAGAAAAGCAGAGACAGAGACAGACAGACACTAAGGAGAATACACTCTTCTCTTCCAGGTCATGGCCCCAGTGACCAACTTCTTTTGACTGAATCCCACCTCCAAAGCAAACATTTAGCTATGAACTTAGCAATCGACAATGTCAGTGAGGAGTATAGCACCCTTGTGTCCAATCACCTTCCCAAAAGTCCAACCCTTGGACACATTAAACTTTTTTCTTTTTCCTGAGGTGTAATTCACACTTTGTTTTATTTTATTTTGGTATTTTAGGGAACAGGGTGCTCAGGGTCTCACTACTAGATTGGACTCAGTGATCTGGTTATTTACAGCTTCCTGAGAGCTGGGATTGCAGTCTCAATTGCCATCTCAGCACGCCCCATCCCAGAATCGAACCCTGGTCCCCTCTGCCTTCTTACAGGCACTTTAGTCGGCTGAGCTATTTGGCTGGCCCAGACACATGAGACTTTTGCACAAATATTCTAAATCTAAACCATACACAATGACACATAACCTGTATTTAGTCTCCATTCAATGAGAATTTTTGACTTGATTTAGGTATAACTATTAAATTATGTGTATCTTTCACATTTTAGCTATTAAATTGTGAAGATACAAATAATTCTGAGAAAATGTGTCCAAACATCTTGAAACCTATCTGAAAGTATTTGGTGAGGTTTTTTTTATTTTTTTATTTTTCTTTCGGTACTAAGGATTGAACTCAGGAACTTGTATTTGCCAGACAGGTGCTTATGCCTCTGAACTATATCCCTAGCCCTTTGGGATAAATTATACTTTTTACAACTATACACCCTAGACTTTCAGGACTAAATGTTATGAGAAAGCATGTACTTGTGGTCAGCTAAGGAAATATGGTACCATCTAATATTAATGTTAGCTCCAAAAGATTGCAGCAGAAACAGCTCCCTGGAGTGAATGATGGCATGTTAAGTTAGTTGAAGTAAGGACCATAGCAGTTAGTCAAGGGTAGCTACCTGGAATTAGGCCTTGAAATATATGTAGCTGCAGACAGGAAGGATAAAGGGCCAATGAACAAGCCATCAAAATTTTAAGTCCTGAGAAAAAGTGTATATACAGCAGTCCCACTATCCCGTTACACCTCTTGGCCATTATTCACCATTCAAGGTCTGGAGTTGTCACAATGTTTCTAACATTTCCTCCTCTAAATCCTAAATGTCTGGTCCTTCCAGGCAGTAAGTGAATTCTAATTCACAAAATAATAATGTTCTTGTTTTCCTGAAAACCCAGTCCTTTGGCAGCACTTGATCTGCATTCTGATGTGCTTTTAGTTCATGCAGATGATCCAACTTGCCACTTTTGGTTCACTTCCAAGGCACAGAGGACTAGGACATCTTTTTCAAGTTTAGGCAGAAAAAATACCTGCAAAGGCCAGAACACCTAGGCCAAGTGATTATGTTTGGCTTGGTGGAGTGGTTACTTGTTGCTGTCCAAGTTTGGTAGGCTTAGTAGCTGTATTGAGTGAGCTCAGCTCTGGCCATCTGCCCACACAAAGTGCTGCAATCCAGTCTCTTGGAATGGGTCGGATCTTTGCTTTTAATTATATCAACATACACAGAATGGACAAGATTCTGACTTTTGTTCTCCATTTATGTTAACTGAAACCATTCCATTAGCTTCCTGCCTTGTTCTTTCTTATTTTTTTCTTTTTTCCCCCCTTTCTAGCAGATACTTATAGAAATCCAGTTTCTCAGGATAGTGCCAGATTTAAAAGATACAGAAAGTGAGGACAGCTCATCTGTATTAGTGATGCTCTCATTTGTGCCCACTGCCTTTTTACCACCCAACCTGAGTGAGGGAGCCAGGATCTGCTGAGCACCTGGCAGAAGTCAGAAGGCCTAGTGGAGAATAATTGTTCAGTGGATGAATGGACAAAGAAAATCTGGTGTACATGCACACATATGTAATGGAATAGAATATTACTTGGGCTTAAAAAGGGAGGAATTCTGCCATTTGTGACAAAATAGGTGATATACTAGGGGAAATAAGCCAGACACAGAAAAACAGATCTGTGGAATCTCATATAGTAAAACTGTTACATGCAGATACTGTAATATAATACTGGTTGCCAGAGACTTAGGGGTGGTAAGAAAGAGAGAGTTATTGTTCACGGGTATAAAGTCTCAGTCATGCTAGATGAGTGACTTATAGGGATCTAGCATTTGACACAACACCTATAGTTAACTGTACTATATTGTATACTTGAGATTTGCTGAGAGAGGACAATTTAAGTGTTCTCGCTACAAAAAGGAAAAGGAAAAATAGTGACTATGTGAAGTTTCACACATTTTAATCAATATGGTGACATATTTGTTACCTTGAAAATACAAAATTTTCAGCCAGGGAGACAGTTCAGTGCTCTAAGCACCTACCTGGCAAGCGCAAGTACCTGGGTTTGATCCCTTATGCCATGCTGGTCTGGCACCGTGCTGGCCACTGAAACTGGGCGTCGTGGTACACATCTTTAATCTGCAATCCCAGCACTGGGAAGGTTGAGATGGGTGAATCACTGAATCCAAGTTGTATAGCGAGACCCTGTGTGTGTGTGTGTGTGTGTGTGTGTGTGTGTGTGTGTGTGCATGCGTGTGTATATATATATATATATATATATATATATGCATATATATAATATAATTGTTGTTTGTAAAGTACCTCAATAAAGCTGAAAGACTAACATTTATGAATGTTTACATACTATTAGGCAGCCTGCCAGTCTGATCTTTCCAACAACTATGAAGTGTGTATCATTATTTCCTCATTTTATAGATGGGGAAAGTGAAACTAAGTGATGTGCTTAAGTTCTTATCGTAAACAGCAATTCTCATGGTTGGTGAGATTTGGACTCTGTCCTAGTCCTAGTCTTTCTGAGTTACTTAACATCTTTATTCCCTTTTTTTTTTCAGCATCAGGTGCTAAAAGCTCTGGCCTCCCAAAGGTGCAGTGAAGTTGGTGTTAGATACCAGGTACTTGGAACCTTATGGTGCCCGGCATCTAAAAGTGCTTATATGGCGGTAGCTGTTCTTATTAACTTTGGCTCTGGGCTAGGAGGCCACAGGCCACATTGTTTCTGTTTTCGACCATGTGTGGGCTTTGCTGAGCTGCCAGAATGCACATCTGTTTGCATCTCCTTCTTTTGGTTGAGCTGCATGCGTGCTCCAGTGCAAACACTGGAATGTATGCCAATTCTATTAGCTAGGGTAAATTGGGTGGGGAGCTCTTGACAATTTAAAGCATTCGTGGAATATTCCTATCGGAATTTGTTCTGTGTTTTCCAATTGGCCCTGTGAGAATGTTGTATCTTTACAAATTGAGAGCATGATTCAAAAGATACTGACTCTGAAGTGGATTCAGTGATTCAGAGAAAATGTCCCTTGTGATGACGCATGAACGCCTTTCCATATAATGTGTTGGCTTAATTTCATGAACTGCTCCTGGCCCCAGAGTAGTCAGGTCTGTGAGTCAGTCATGGCCAACCTGCTATGCAGTAGATGGCACTTGTCTAGCACTTGTCCCCAGATCGAGGCACTCCTGTGAGGAGCTAATGCAAAATCGAGTACAAGGAAAACACATTGACGGCTCATGCTCAATTTTCCTACAGCTCTAGGATGTTACCTGATGAAAACCATGGAAGTGACACACAGCACTTAGGAGAGCAGAGTGAGTCAGTAAGGCTGGCTGTTGCTGACTGTCTTATCTCTAACTGCTCCTTTACAGCACACAAATAATAAAACACTTCATTTACTAAGGCACTCTTCTCCTCAAGGACTTTCAATGACTCCCTGTTGCCCATAGCATGAATCTAAATACCTTAGCCAATATCCTTATCACAACTGCACTCCCTACCTTACTGATTGATTCATTTAATTTTTATGCAGTTCAGATATATTGTGTACCGACTGTGTACTCTGCTCTGGGCTAGATCCTGGGACCAAGCCTGTGAACCATCACATGACCTTCAGCTTTGTTCAAACTCATCCACTTTTTGTCATTTGCCTGGCAAAATACCTATCACTGGAGGATTTGCACTCAGAAATTAACTGTTTGCAGCTCTTGGAGGCAAGTAAACGAATTAAAAGCAATAGCATTTACTTGAGCTGAGAGATTCATAAAGGATCATAAGTTAAGGTAAGAGGCCTGAGATGTAACTCAGTTATAGAGCACTTGCTAGCAAGCATGAAGCCCTAGTCCTGTCCCTAATGTTGAAAAAAAAAAAAAAAAAAGGAAACCCAGTTCATTGCCAGAACAATCCCTGAAACTGATTGGCAGAATATGCAGACAAACGTTAACGTTTGTCACTGTGGGTATCTCAGTTACTTTTCTCTTGATGCTGGAACAAAATACCCAACAGCCAAAATTAAGGAAGGTAACGTTTATTTAGCTCACAGTTTGTGGAGGTTTCAGTCCATGCTTGGCTGGCTCCCAGGCAGAGTGGGATATGGAAAAGGCCAGCAACAAGAGCCGAAAGGGAAGAGCACCAGCAGTGGCAACTGGCAAGTCTCTCTCCCTTCCCCATACTGTAGTCACACGCTGTACTCCAGGGCAGGTGTAGCACCCACAGCCATAATCTGTACATCAGATCATGAATTAGTCACAGTCCCTAAAAGCCTGCTCCAATGAGGCTTTAGGGAGGCAACAAAATACAAACCATAACACCCTCCCAGAAACATGACGCAGAAACTACTTACATTTAGATGCTGAGACACAAAGACAAATATGAAATGAGCACCTGTGCTGTGCAATCAGCTTCTTATGTGTGGAATAGTGAATGTATGCCAGACAAGCCTGTGGGTCCAGAGCAAAAGGACAAAGGCAGTCCATACAGACAATGCATAAAGATGATGAGTTATAAAGTAAGCAAATGTTATTTAATAAAATGTGATCTGGCTGCCTACCTGTCAAGTGAGTCATATCTTCATAGTAAGCTGGAGGCCCAGGTTCAAATTGAAAGTGCTTGGACTCCTCAACCTGTACCCAAACACAACCTTCTGACTTCTTTGTCTTTCACCCCAACTCCCTTTTGGACCATGAGGGCCTTACACACGTGTAGTTAGACATGGTGTCCCCAGTCTGAGGGGTATGTTTCTAACATGGGAGAATGAGTGAGTTCTAGAAGTATTCACAGGCCCTGGAAGCAAGCACCAAGCCCTGGGGCAGGGACTTCCTAGGCCCTGAGTAGCTGGAGTCTGGACTAAAAGGAATAGTAAGGTCTCTGGTTGCCCACATGCCTTTGATTTGGTAGATTCCTGCTTCTGCAAGTGGAAAGGCCAGGAAAGGGCCACACTGAGGTCTATAGAGTGTGGGGCCAGCTATCTACCACACACAGGGGATACGATGATTCAATGTGCTCCCTGTACACCAGGAAGTCAACACATGATGAAACAAACATGTAGGTGCACAGCACACTGTGCTGCACTGACCTCTTTCCTCGCTCTCTGGATTGAAATCTTGAATCCAGGAAAGGATGAAGTATCAGACAGTGGATTGGAGAAATGGAGAATAGGGAAAAGAGAGCCAGTGAAGGATAACAAATACCATTTCTTTTCTTCAGCTTAATTTTTAAACTTCATTTGTTTCTTCAGGTAGACCTTATATTCATTCAAATTATCAAATTCTACCCTACATCCCTATGAACTGTAGCTTCCAGAATGCCCAGTCCCAGGCCCCAACCTTTAGTTTAAAGGAAACCTTGATTCAGGCCTCTATCAAGCAGCTTTGTGCTACTACCTTTTGAACTTCATCTAAGGTGAGTCTGCCTTGAGTGTTTTTCTCAACAGCATGTCTGTGAAATCTATTCATGCTGCTAAGTATAACTGTGCCTCATTCTTTTCCACTGCCATGGATCATTTCCTGTTATTAGACCTTTATTTTAAGTAGTTTAGCTTTTCATTTTATCTTTGATGGCCACTGGCTTTGCTTTTAGTTTGGAACTTTTATGAACAGCAAAACCGTGAATGTTCTTGTGAATGTATTTTGGTATACGTGAATTACATGTCATTCAAAATAATATTTTGAAATGATTTCTGCCTTCAATGCAAATTATTTCAAAGAATTTCAATGTATATATTTCACTCAGATTTCATTCTTTTAAAGTAGCTACATAATATTCCATTAGAAATGCTTAAAGTATTTGCTTTCAATTGTCCTGAAAATTATTGCTAGAATTCTAAATTTTCTGTCATCTCCTACCAAATTGAAGAAAAATAATAGTTAGCCCATGCTTTATATCTGCACTTTGAAGTAAAACATAAATTAAGCAAATGTTATTTCAAGTTAACATATGAATGCCATTTGAAATCTGTGCTTATGTTTTCCAGTTGCTTGACTTATATTTCAGAAATGACTGTGGCTCTTTATAGTACATGTAGTCGAGTTTTCTTATTGAAATCCTTTTCAGTTCTCCTTAGATTTCAAAACTAGTCTGTTTTGTGCCTTTCTGAGATGCGGGAGAAAGTATTTGATTTCTTCCCAGCCTGCTTCTGCTTAGCTTGGGCTCTATGGGACTGGCTGGATTTGGATTTCCTCAGCCTCTTTCCAAGTGAGCTGACATTAAGACTGACAATCTGGCTGCAAGCCCGGCAATCTGTGGTCAGTAAAGGGCTGTGTTTATCAACTTGTGTTGATGAGTAAACATCCTACACATAAACGCATACATAAGCACACAAGCATGCTCAGAAAGAATGATTCAATGCTTCCAAGGACTGGAATGCTCATCTTTGTTTCAGATGCCTTTAGTACAAAATGGTTTGCCCAAAAGAGAGTAATCAGAAAACTCAAAACAGGCCTAGTGACACATGCCTGTAATCCAAACATTCTGGGAAGCTGAGGCAGGAAGATCAGGAGTTTGAACACAATATGGGCAAATCAGAAGATACTCTCACAATTTTTAGAAAATGCTACAGCATGTGGATATAGCTCAGTTCAATGGCCCTAGTTGCAATCCCCAGTACTGCATCCACAAAAACTCAGTGAGCAGCAGGCTATTTGAGTTCTGGTGTGCATAATGCTACCTCATTCCATTTATCATGTGATTCCTCATAGTTCCATGTGATCATACCAGAGTTTACCATAAGGGTTTGTTTTCTTTAGAATAATTGACTCTATTGCCAAGGCCCTAGTAATTCCTGGCCTAGTTTCTGCTAATGGTTCCCCAACACAACAGGTTCTTAAAACCCGGAAGGCCCTTACCACGCACTTCTTGCTTGATAAAAACAAAACAGCTAGGCAAAGAGGAAAAATAGACTGCCAACCCTTTGAAAAATCCTTCTACCCTGTTATTCTAAACTTCCTTCGTTGTTCACTAATCCAACCCCATCCCCATGTTTTTGTACATTCAATCCATATGTTGTCAAAGCATGTATGTTTAAATTACTAAAAGGCAAATTTAGAAAAGCAATTCATTGTCAGAGATCCCATAGGATCCATTTTATTTAACTATGAACCAGATGTCTCATTTTCCCAGTAGGAAATAGACTTTGAACTTGGGAAGTTCACATTCTGTTTTCCACTCATCTCCACACAGTGAGATGATTTCCAAATTGGTCCAGTGAGTCTCTTCTATCCCAGAGCAATAGAGCATGGTTTGTATTGTGTGGGCTGTCACTGAGGTTGGGCTGTAACTCAGCAAACCAGTGTCCTGCTTCAAATTACCCCACAAATTCAGTATGACCTCCTGGAAATCATAGTTTGGAGAGCTTGGTTTCAGAATCAGTGGACACTCATGCCTTGTCTCCAATGTTCAGATGAGAGATAAGAAATGTATGAAATGTTTGAGGGGCCAGGGAGTTAGCTCAGTAGAATAAGCCCTTGCCTGGTAAGTACAACGTCCTGAGTTCAATCCCCAGTACTGAAAGAAAAGAAGGAAAAGAAAAAGAGAACAAATAGAGATATATGAAATGCTTGAATTTGCTGAAGATAATCACATGACCTCAAATGGCTTGCACTGCAGTAATCAGATTTTAAATTTTGATGAGTTGAGCCTCTCTGAGACTAGCCCTACTTAAATATGATGATGGTCAGAGAATTCGTAGACTCATATGGAGTAAGAAGTATCTTTAGTAAAAGCATCTATGGTGACACACACCTGTAATCCCAGCACCCTGGTCATCTGAAGGTATGTCCAAGCCCAGCTTTCTCAACTTGGTAACTTAGTGAAACCATCTCAAAACAAATTGAAAAATTTTTAAAAGGCCTGGGGATATCAGTCAATGCAAAACCCATGGATTCTATTTCCAGCACCATGAAAGAAAGGAAGAAAAACTATCTATCCCAGATGTTCATGAGCTCTGCTTTAATACTACCTGCTTAGCAAAGTACTGCTGCCTAAATAGTCTTTTTCTTTATTAAACTGCTTTGTCATTAGCAGATATTTGAAGACAGCTCTTATCATGTCTTTGCTTCTCTAGGGCAAACTTATTTTCTTTAGCATCAAATTTTACACTCCTTTCACTGTTGCCAATCTCAGGAACTTCTGAGCTCTTGGGGTTGTTTCTTGATATCCCCCAAGAGGACCTCAGGAATTTTACCAAACAATACCACATACAGAGTCTTGGGCCAAGAGGTTGTGAAGGTGAAGCATCTGACAGTCCCTCCTTCAGGCCTCTCTGAAGTCCTGAAAGGCCTTAAGGGTTGTGTTTCCATAAACTTGCATTCTCTTTGAACCCTGTGGATTCTTGAAAATTCTCGAAGCTTCTCTGGAAAGAATTTGACCATGGCAGGGATTGAACCAAGCAAAGGCTGAGTTGATAACTAAATCATGCATACATATGTTCTTTTGTGAACAAAAGAGTGGCTCTTTATTTTGCACTTGCCCATCTTAACGTGTATTTCTAGGTGAAGATACTGGGCACCGAGTAATGTGACAATTTTTTTTCCCAAGTCACACAGCAAGGATGCAAGGATGGCTTGAATGGAATAAGACCTCTGGAGTCACAAAAGTCCTCACACTCAGAAAAGCCCAGCAATCATTCTAATGCTCCAATATCATTACCCTGAAATTCTACAAACTTCTGAATAATCGACCCTAGCTTTTTTTTTTTTTTTTTTGCATTGAGTTCCACAAACTATGCAGCCATTTCTGCAAGGCTATTATTAGTCTTATGTTTGGACAAAGAAGGGCCTTGTCCCTGGGTTTTACCCTTTAAAAGGTTCCATCTACACATGGTTGTGATCATTGGTTTAGTACATATGCTTAACTGCTGAAACCAGTTATAGCTAATATCATTGTGATGTCTGGCATTATTTCAATTAGAAAGTTATTTTTTAACTCTTATTCATTTATTTACTTGTTTATTAAAAATTATTACTTTTAATAAGAAATAACAAAGTGACAGTTTCAAAATATGTTAGTAGTTCATTCCCAATAATTGATACAATGCATATTGTTATTGAGAGCATAGGATGCAGACATGATAATTTTTCTAGTCATTATTGGTACAAAAATTTCTTCTCATTGAACTAAGAGAAAGTAGTTGTATACATAGCCCAGTATTCCATAGCCATACTAATCTAGCTTTACTTTTTATGCCTTGTGGTTAAACTTTTCTGCTGGGTAGGTAAGGGAAAATTAAAGCAAGACCTGTATAACAGAACATGTAACTTTTGTATCTCCCAAGGTCAGTCAAATTCCCTCAGGGTTTACCTTGAAACTATGTACAGTGCTTTGTAGAGAAAATAGTGACCAATAAAAATCACCCTCATCTCCCACCATACATTCTGAGAGGATGAAGAAAATCACTAATATCTTTTCAGGAGAGAATTTGAGGCTCATGTGCATCTTCTATTTTTCTTGAAATGAATATAAGCTACTATACCAACAACATAAAATGACCACACAAGATGCTTCCTAATATAACCAGGAAGACATAGAATCTATCCTAATTATTGATTCTGATCTTTAAAGAACTAATTCATTGATAGGAATACTGACCACTATTACTTATACATACAATTTATCTCATAAATTGGACAAGTACTAACTCATTAAAATTTAAACTGTTCCATGATAAAAGAAGTAAAAACTAAAAAATAAAAGGCCCTTCTAGCTGTTGACCTGATAGCAAATGTTTACCACACAGTTAGCATATGAAAAAAGAAAACAATGATACAGAAATTCAAAACAAGATAATAGGACATTAACGATGGTCGATATTTATTTACCATTTACATTTATTCATCTTTTTTTGTCTTTTTGAGTCAGGGTCTCACTATGCAGTTCAGTCTGGCTTTGAGCTCACTTTTGTAGCTCAGGCTGGTCTTGAACTCGCACTGATTCTCCTGCCTCAGCCTCCCAAGTGCTGGGATTAGAGGCATGTACTACCATGCCCGGCTCATTTCTTCATCATAGAAGTGTATATTCACGTCAGCTACCCATTTTTGGAATGGGTTGTTCAATTTGGGGGGCTTGATATATTCAATTCTTTATATATTCTAGATGGAATTCCTTTGTCTGAGGGACAGTTGGCTAAGATTTTTTCCTAGTATGTGCATCTTCTTCTCATTCTCTTGTGACTTCTCTTAATGTGCAAAAAATTTCAATAAGATGAGATCCCAGTTTTAGTGAATGCTGAGATTTTTTTTTGAAAAGGCAAATGCACTTATAAAATTCTTTTTTGTTGACATAAACAGCAAATTTTTAAAAGAACAGTGTTGTTTCTGATTAGTTACAAGTGTCCACTTGCTTGATTCTAAAGTTTTCCATTTATGGTTCTACTTATGAATATAAAGGTATTCATAATTTAACACTGAGTTCACAACAACTTATTCACATCACATTGCTTGTGAATACATAGATGTAGGTGTAACATGTAGATCTAGATACTGCATGTATGCATGGAGCATTATTCTAGTAGATATTGAATGCTAGAATAGAAAATTGTCTCCTATCTATAAACATATACAATCTTCAGGAGCCTTGGTGAACCCTACTCTGTACTAACCCACCATCAAGAGGGCTTTGAAGAACTTTGGCCAGCACTCATTATCACTGAATCCTTCTTGAGCTGCAGCTTGCCCCATGCCCCCACCAAAGTGAAAGCCATACTGAGCTCCACATGGTGGGAGCTTTGTTGAGCTTACTCTGCTCTCCCACTCTCCTGAGAGTAGTGCTCACCCACATCCTATGCCCCCACCATTGCTAGAAAGTCAGGAAGAAGATCAGGTGCTTCAAAACTGACAAAAGGAAGGTACAAAAGGTAATCTCAGACCTCTAGCCCACACAAAACAAGTCCAACAGACAAAGTCATAGAAGAAGTTGAAAGCCACACACCTGAAATTTCTGAGATAATAGCAACTGATGTAAAGAAACAACTCAATAAGATTATGGAGGAAAGCATAACAGAAATAATCTCTGGGATAAAAAAGAAAATGACAAGGGGCTAGGGAGATAGCTCAAGGGTACAAGTGCCTGCCTGGCAAGTGCAAGGTCCTGCGTTCAATCCCTGGTTACACACACACACACACACACACACACACACACACACACACACAAATGACAACAATTATGAAAGAATTGCTCAGTACAACTAAAGAAGACATAGAATACAAAAATAGGGAATAGGAAAATGATGGAAATGTTGAATGAACAATATAGGAAAACACTAGAATACATAAAACAGATTCAAATAGATATCCAGAACATTAAGAATTCCACTGAAAGCTGTCAAAACTACTTGAACAAAATGAAAGATAGAATTTTAGACCTTGATAGCATTGCAGCTAGTGAGCACAAAAGGAAAGAACTCTTAAAAATAATAAGCAACCAGGAAATTATAATAAAACACTTGCAAGAAAATTCGAAGAAAAATGATATAAGACCACATGTATAAATGAAACAGCTAGAGTTAACACAAATGACATAAAAAAGATGTCTGCAAAAGTAGTAGCAGAAATTTTCCCAAGCATGGGAAAAGCATCTGACATACAGATAACTGAGAGATATAGAACTCGAGGTAACCATAACTGAGATAAACCTTCACCCAGACACACAATAATCAATATTCCAGAAACTTAGCAAAATAACAGAATGTTAAAAGCTATCAGAGAAAAGAAACATATAACCTACAATGAAAATCTTGTTAGAGTCATGGAAGATTCCTTAAAACAGACCATCAAGTCCAGAAGAGCTTGGAGTGAGATATTTCAGGTCTTGAAAAAAAACAACTTCCAACCCAGACTGATGTACCATGCAAAACTATCAAATTTAACAGAGAGATAATACTCTTTCATAACAAAGCACAACTGAAGAAATTCATGATAACCTACCGAAACTTACAAAGAGTACTGACAGATATTTTCAAAAGAGACAAAGACAACCACAACTTCAAGAACAGCAGAAGAAAACCACCAAGCAGAGCATACATTTAAGCAGAGGACAAAAGTATATGTCCTGCAGGAGGAAAATGGCATGACAAAGATAAACCAATATATATCAGCTATAATAATCAATGTAAACAACTTTAATTCATCAATCAAAAGAGGCAGTCTGGTAGAGTGGATCAATAAATAAAATCCGACAATAAACTGCGTACAAGAACACACTTCACTCAAAAAGAAATTAGTAGACTGAACATCAAAGGATGAGAAATAATACTCCATGTAACAACAACCCAGAAAAAAGCAGGGGTAGGTATTCTAGTCGCTGATAATGTCAACTTCAAACAAAGTGTGATTAAAAGAGATAAAGAAGATCAGTATGTACTTGTTAGGGGAAAACTGCAAGAAGAAAAGATAAGAATTGTAAATATACATGCACCTAATGTAGGAGCATCCAAGTATATAAGACAAATTTTAACAGAAATGGAAAATCAAATACACAAAACATAATTGTAATGGAAGACTTTAATATCACATTGACACAAAGAGATGGATCAACTAGGCAAAAAATCAGCACAGAAATAAATCAAACCTGTGAAGAAATGGACTTAGTAAACCTTCACAGTGTTCTGCCCAACAGAATCAGAATACAAATTCTCCTCAGCTGCACAGGCAATGCTCTCAAAAATATGCTATCATATAAAATATACTTAAGTGAATGCAAAGCAATTGAAATTTCCCATACAATTATCTGACCATAGTACGATGAAACAGGAAATTATTTACAAACAACAAAAAGTCCATAAACACATAGAAACTAAATAATACCTTCTTGAACAATCAATGGGTCACAGATGAAATTAAACAATATTTAAAATCAAATGATAATGTAGATACAACTTACTGGAACTTGTTTGATGCAGTGAAATCTGTTTTAAAAGGGCAAATTTATAGCAGTAAATTCCCACATCAGGAAAGTAAAATGAGCCCAAACAAACCATCTTATGCTGCACCTCAAGCTCCTGGAAAAAGCAGAACACATCAAGCCCCCAAACCAAAGAAGACAGGAAATCATAAAGTTCAGTGCAGAAATAAATGCAAAGGACACAAAGAAAATAATACAGAGAATAAATGAGTCAAAGAGTTGTTTTTCTAAGAGTAAATAAAATTGATAAACCCCTACCCAACTTTATCAATAAAAGGGAAGAAATTAAAATTTGTGCAATAAGGAAAGAAAAGGGTGAAATCACTACAGACCCATACAAAATCAGAAGATCATCAGTACTAATTTCCAAAATCTTTACTATAGGATGGAAGACACAGAAGAAATAGATTCCTAGATATGTCTGTATTACCAAAATTGAGTCAGGAAGATATAGAAATTCTGAATAACCCAATATCAGTTAATGAAATTGAAAATATAATAATAATAATAATAATAATAATAGTAAAATTATCAACAGAGAAAATCTTAAGTCCTCCTGGGTTCATAGCTCAATTCTACAAGAAATTTAGAGAGGACTTAATGCCAACTCTACTCACACTCATCAATGAAATTGGAAGGGAAGCAATTGTCCCAGACTCATTCATGGTGGCAAGTATTGCACCGATACCCACACCAGAGAAGGATCAACCAAAAAAAGAGAACTGCAGGCTAGTCTCCCTAACATAGATGCAAATGTCCTCATTAATATACTAGCAAACAGAATGTAGCAAATCAACAAGAAGATTATACAAACATAAACAGTAAGGTTGAATCAACTAGCCAGGTATAGTGGGCCATTTCTGTAATTCCAGGACTCTAGGAAGCTGCAGCAGGAGGATTCAGTTTTGAGTCCAACCTGAGCAACATACTGACTTACAGAGATTCTGTCTCAAAAATAAATAAATAAATAAATAAATAGGAGTAGGGATGTATCTCAGCTCACTGTGAACTCATTTCTACTTAAGTAATTTTGGCCTTAAAATCTGATCTTTATCATTTATCAGTTATATTTTATCTTTTAGTTTGAATTTTTAAAAATAAAATTTAGTTTTAGAAAAACTAATTTTAAATATATTTTATATGTATTTTTCATAAAAGTTTAACTTTAATGCATTTAATACAATTACATTTGATTTATGTGTAATTATATTATTATTATTATTATTATTATTATTATTATTATTATTATTATCTTGGTTATCAGGAATCAGACTCAGTATCTCATGCTTGCCAGGAAGGCACAGTGCCACTGAGCTATCTAACCAGCCCTCTATTATGTTAAATGATGTTCTTTATATTGTATATGTGTGTGTGTGTGTGTGTGTGTGTGTGTGTGTGTGTGTGTGTGTGTCTGTTGAGAACACTTAAGTTCTATCCTCATAGCAAATTGTGCAGAGTGGTTAATCATGTTCATATTACTGTATACTTGATCTCCAAATGATCTTCATGTTGCAGAAGTGAAACTTTGTGCACCTTGACAAATATGTCCCCATTTACATCTCCAAATCCCAGGCAACCACCATTACCTGTTTCTATATGACTATTTGAATTTTTATTCCTCATATAAATAGTGTTGTGTAGTATTTGTTTCTGAATTACTTCACTTAACATAATGTTATCCAGGTTCACCCATGCTTTCTCAAATGACAAAAGTTCCTTCTCTTCAAGCCTGAGTTATATTCCATTGTCTGCTTGTGTCTGTATATGTGTGTGTGTTTGTGTGTGTGTGTGTGTGTGTGAGAGAGAGAGAGAGAGAGAGAGAGAGAGAGAGAGAGAGAGAGAGATGGATATATCACATTTCTCTATACGTTCGTCCATCAATAAATATTTAGATTTTCAATATTTAGTTACTGACAGTAATGCTGTAATGAACCTGGAGTGCAAGTATTGCAAGTATTATTCAAGATCCTCATTTCGTGGGTTTTCTCTTATATGTGTATGCATAAATGGGGCTAGTGAATCATATGTTAGATCCAATTTTAACTTTTGAAAAATCTTCACACTCTTTGCCATAATGGCAGTAACCAATTTACTTTCCCACCAAGAGCACTCCAGGGCTCCTCTTTCCTCTTTCTAAGTACCTCCAGTACACTTATCCTTTTTTCTTTTGGGGGGGGCATGTCCTTCTGACAAGTTGTGGTGTTGGTTTTCACTTCTCTGGCAATTAGGGATGCCAGACACATCTTTATGTATCTGTTAGTCACTTGTATGTTTCTTTTGAGAAATATCTATTCGGTTCCATTGCCCAGCTTTATTTTATTTTTCATTTTTATTTTTATGCTTTATTATTTTTTTCAAAAACATGAGAGTAGTACATTTCCGATAATTGATATAAGTCATATTGTTGTCCTTGTAATAGTTATACAAAGCACAGTTTGTAGACATGATAATTTTTCTGATCAATGTTGGTACAAAAAATTTCTTCTCATTGAACCAAGAGAAAGTAGTTGTATACATAGTCCAGTATTCCATGATGGCAATGGATTACTAGCAGAACTGGCGATGACACAAGCTGTTGATTTAAGCCTTTTACAGCTCAGCATACTTATGTAGCTTTACATGTTATGCCTTGTGTTTAAACTTTTCTGCTGGGTGGTTAAGGGCAAGTTAAAGCAAAACCTGCATAACAAAACATGTAACTTTTGTATCTCCCAAGGTCAGTCAAATTCTTTCAGGATTGACTTTGAAACCATTTACAGTGCTTTGTGAAACTGTTGTCAGTGTCACCTGTCTGGATGAGTTATGGCCATTGCTTGACCAGTTTGCTCTCTGTGAAAGCGTGAGAGAATGTTTTCTCTCCAGGTGACTCTCCTTATGCACACTATACATCATCTGTGTTCCTATGTTTATAGCAGCACAATTTGTGATATCCAAATCTTAGAAACAACCTAAATTCCCATCATCTGAAGAATGGTTGAAAAAGATATGACATTTTTTGATGTGGTATTTTTATACAATGGAATATTACTCAGCTATAAAGAATGACAAACTAGAAGACTTCTAGTGGATGTATCTTGACCATATACTCGTAAGTGAAATAAACCAGACCTGCATGTGTAACTCTTGTACAGTCTCCCTAGTGTTAGAACTCAAAAGAAGAAAGAAAAATGGAAAGTCATAACACAGCTGAACGCAAAACAAGGACTTAAACATTAAACAACAAGGTGACTGCAAACAGAAAATATAGGAAACATGGCAGGAGTAAAACCATGCACTTACATACAGGATGTATTAGATAATGGTCCTAAGAACTACCAAAATATTTTCACACTGAAGATAGTAATGGGTTACACTAAAATTATGCTTGATATGCCTGTCGTTCTTGTCTTTTAGATTTCTGCTGTTTCTCATGTAATTTTAGTCATTGACCTGTTTTAAAAATTGAGTTGTTATGCAACCCATAAGTTGTATGAGCTCCTCATATATGTATTTTTATTGTAACACTTTATCTGATACATTTTGCAAATATTTTATCTCATTTTTATAGAATGTCTTTTCATTTTGTTGTTGTATCTTCAGCTATTCAGAAATCTTTGAGTTTGATGTAATACTGTTTGTCCATTTTTGCTTTTGAATGTGATTTTGGGGCTATATCAGTAAATTTTCAGAATAGTGTCAAGAAATAGTTCTAAAGGAGGAACGAAGGATCCAAGGAAAGGGTCAGATAGGGGAAAATGAGATATATTATGTAGAAGTACAAATTCCTTATGATGAATATAATCATTATGTATATCTAATGTGTACCAATAAAATTATTTTTTCTTATTTTTTAAAAAATTTTTTCTTGTTTCAGAACTTTTGTTTGTTTGTTTATTTATTTTTATGGCAGCTCAGCCTGCCCTGAGGGCAGGGCTGGCGCAGCATGTGGTGCCAGGGATCGAACCGCGGTCCCTGCAGCCACCCAAACTTTCCTAAGCAGGCGCTTTAGACCACTGAGCCATCCAGCCAGGCCCAAAAATTATTTTTTCTAAAAGAAGAACCTATGTTTTTGTAGTAATTTTATAGTTTCAAGTCTATGTTTAAGCCTATAATCCTACTTTTCCTTTTATAAGTCAATAGCATTTCTTTCTCTTGTCCAGTTTCTCTGCCTAGAAATTCCAATACTGCATAAATGCAAGTGGAAAGAGTGGGTATCTCTGCCTTGTAGTAGATCATAAAGAAAAACCTCCATTTTCCCCATTGATCATGATGTCAGCCATGGAATTTTCACCTATGATTTTTATTGTGAGTTTTTTAATACCCCTTTAGTTGAGAGATATTGAATTAATATGAATAGGTTTTGAACACTGACAAGTGGTTTATCTACTGAATCTAATTATGTGGTTTTGCTTTCATTTTGTTAATGTAGTACATTGCAGTGATTGATTTGTGTATTTGTGAATTCTTGTATCTTAAGGTTGTTCATCTCATTTAATCATTGTACATAATCCTTTTAATCTGTTATTTAATTAGGTTTGCTAGTACTTTATGGAGGAGTTTTCATCTATGTTCACTGTAGATTTTGGCTTAGAGTTTTTATACTTCTGGTATCTTTGGTTCTGGTTACAGAGAGGACTAGCTAACCAAGGTGTCTCTATGCAATTTAGGCTAGCCTTGAACTCACTCTATAGACCAGGCTCGCCTTGAACTTGCAATGAGCCTCCTGCCTCAGCCTCCTAATGTGCCCCTTCTGGCACAGTAATTCTTCTTTGACTATTTGAAGGTGGAGGAATTTAATTTAATATTTTTGTTTTGTACCAGTGCTCAAACTCCGGACCTTGTGCTTGCCAGGCAAGCTTATTCCACTTAGCTATCTCCCTGACCCTGAGGAAGCTAATATTGAAATCATCTTGTGTTAGGATTTTCTTTCTTGAGAGTGTTTCAGTTACACATTTGATCTCTTCATTTGTAATTGGCCCATTCAGCGTTGCTATTCCTTTTTTAAATTTTTAAAATTTTTCCTTTTTTATTTTTATCACTTTTAATAAGAGATAACATTGAGAGAATTTCAAAACACATTAGTAGTACATCTCCAGTATTTGATACAATGCTTTTTGTTATCCTCCTAGTAGTTATACAAGGTACAAGATGTAGACGTGATAATTTTTCTAGTCATTATTGGTACAAAAAATCTTTTCATTGAACTAAGAGAAAGTAGTTGTATGCAGTGGATTATGGCAGAACTGGCAATGTCAGAAGCTGGTGACTTGAGCCTTTTACAGCTCAGCATACTAATTCAGCTTTACATTTTATGCCATGTGGTTACACTTTTCTGCTGGGTGGTTAGGGACAAGTTTAAGCAAACGTATAACTTTTGTATCTCCCAGGGTCAGTTGAATCCCTTCAGGGTTTACTTTCCAACCATGTACAGTGCTTTGTAGAACTGTTGTCAGTGTCAGCAATCTGGATGAGTCACGGTCATTGCTTGACCAGTTTGCTCTCTATGAAGGACTGAAAGAATGTTTTCTCTCTAGGAGACTCTCCTTAGGTCTTGCTATTTCTCTTTTAATTCTGTATTTTTTTTTCCTTTTTATGTATTTAGTACAGAGTCTCCAGGATCTCACTACACAGATCAGACTCATAATGACCCTTGTGTTTTCAGACTTCCATGCACTGGAGTTGCAGGTATGTGGCACCACGCCCAGTCTTCTTTGTATTTCTGTTTTAGTAGATCATATATTGCTAAGACATTTCCTATGGATTATCCACTTTTTGGCGTATTATTTTTTTACCATCTTTTATGATTCCTTCCATTTCTGTGGTATCCATCATATTGTCTTCTCTTTAATTTAGGATTTTATTTGAATCATGTGTCTTTTTTTCTTAGTATAGATGAAGGTCTGTTGATTTTGCTCATCTTTTCAAAGAATAACTTTTTTTTCTTTTTTTATTTTTTCCTTTCCTTTATTTGCTTTATTTATTTATTTTGGTATCTGTAATCTTTATTATTCCTTTCCTTCTTATAACTTTATGTTTAACTTTTCTAGTTCTTTCGAGTATGAAGTTAGGCTACTTGAGATCTTTCTTAATGTGGGCATTATTGTCACAACTTTACTTTCGGTACTGCCTTTGCTGTATCCCATAAGCTTTATTATGTTCTATGTTTGTTTTCATTTCAAGATACTTATTAAATTCCCTTTAGATCTCCTCTTTGACACAATTACTATTTGAGGTTGACTTGTTTAGGCTCCCTATATTTGTGAAATTTCCTAATTTTTGTTTGTTATTTGCTTCTAGTTTCATTCAATTTTTGTGGGGAAAGGTATTTGGAATGCCTTCAATCTTAAATTTGTTAAGAATTTATTTTTTCAAAATTTGGTGCAGAGTCCCTCTACACAGCTAAGACTTGTAGTCATCTTCCATTCTCTGACTCCCCAGCACTGGTATTACAAGCTTGCACCACCGTGTCTGGCAGGTCAAGGGTTCAGGAACCGGCACAGCATGCAGTACCAGAGATGGAAACCAAGAACGTGAGTTTGCCAGGCAGGCGCTTAGACCACCAAGCAATCTCCCCGGTCTTAAGATATTTTTTTTTTATAAGGTAACATGTGATATTTTCTGAAGAGTACTCTAGGAATGCTTGAGAAGAATGTGTATTTTCCTACTGCTGTATGAGAAGCTCTGTATTTTTTTTTATGTGAGATCTATTTGGCCTATAATTTATTCAAGTAAGCTGTTTACATATTTTCTGCCTGGATGTTCTATATATTATTGTAAAAGGTATATAAGAGCCTCTACAACGACTGTTCTGACACTTTTCTCTCTCAATTCGCCCAGAGGTGCTTTATATGTTTAGTTCCTCTGATAGTCTGTGTTTATATATTATAATGTTGCATCTTCCTCTATCGAATTCACTATATTATCCCAGCATAATAACCTTTGGTTTCAGAGATAATTTTTGTTTAAAATATATTTTTGTTATGTATAGCCACCTGTAGTGGTTGATACAATGTGTCAACTTGGCTGAATGACTCAGCAGCCTGGTTCCCTGCTGATGGGAACCCCACTCCTGGTACCAAGTTCTGTTTTAGTTACTTTTTGCTCATTGCTGGGACAAATACCTGACACTCAAAATGAAGGAAGGAAAGGTTTATTTAGCTCACAGTTCGTAGAGGTTTCAGTCCATATTCGGCTAGCCCAAGGCTGAGTGGAGCAGGGTGGAGAGCGTCCAGTTCATGGAGGCAGAACAGCAGCAAAATGGTAGCAGAGGCAGCCA
>PVJA010023439.1:0-33040 GCA_004027025.1 Myocastor coypus | reverse complement strand
CTATAATACTGTCCTACTGCATTCCTACCCAACACACACATACCCTCTGCATGTGACGGCAGGGAATGGCCTCCGCTGAATCTCTCCCCAGGAGGAGAGTGCGCAATAGATCCGTCCAAGCCAACCATCTTGCAAATACCCAGAAAGTCTTTCTTTCATGCACTCTTTGTAAATTTCACACTACCACATTTATAATCAAGTATGATGATGAAACCTAGCGCCCCAAAAATCTGGAAGAGTTTGCGCCCAGCACAGGATGCCGTGGTACAGACAGAATCACATTCCTACAGAAGGGGCTGAGAGCACCCTGCCCCAGATATCTTCATGTAAAATGGAAGACCCTCCCTTCATAATAAAGGCATGCTTTGCTAATGGAGAGGAGAGGAAAGCTCCACTTCCCCCTCAGCAAGCCATGGACAGTGAGGACTGGGCCCCTCCTCATCTCTCTGGGTTTCCCACAGTAGAAGTCATCCTCAGTGGAAGCGGTTGGTTTTGTGGAGAATCACAGAAAATGAGTATAATACTTACGGAAAGAAACTGCCTATGATTTCCATGTGTGCACATATCTCCTAAGGGGAAAGTAGTCTTTAGGGATGGAGAACAGCAATGTGGCTCTCTTTGCACACGTGTCTTTGTTGCCTGACACGCACATGTGTGTCCAGGAGTGCTACATGCCTGCTCATGGCTACACATTTAGCTGTCATGACATGGTGTGTGTACATGCTGAGCTCAAGGCTGTTTGTTGAAGTAGCTGCTCGATTTATGTTAAACAAGAAGGTAGTTTCACCCAACTCCCTAAGTCAGTTAATTTTTTAATTCAAGCACCAGTGGGTTTTAGACTGTAAGAAGATAAAAGCTGAGACAAGGGTTCGAACAACACATCCTGCATGGCACAGTTCTGTCTTCACACAGCTTGTCACATACAACGTGTTGCATTTGAATATTAAGAAGCATTATGGTCATTCCAGCATTTGGGAGGCCAAGACAAGATGGCTAGGAGTCTAAAGCCTGGGTCACATAGTTCAAGAGCCAGCCTAAAGTGCACAATGAAACTGTTTCCAAAAAAAAATCATGATGGGATAGTTGGGGTTTTGATAATTAGAGCACCACAAATGCAGCAATATGAGCATAATACGTTAAAATCAGTTTGACTGATGTCCTAATCTTAATGATGTTTCATGTTAGGCACAAATTAGAAAGTAAGTTTCCAGGTCCAGCATACAGTACTTTTTTTTCCTATCATTTCTTTGGCCCAATTAGGACTCTTTGTTGAAAAAAAAAAAATCACCTTACAAATCTTTGTTAACAAAGACTCCATCGTGCACTGAGACCTGATCAAGACCGGGTGTGATGGCACGAGCCTGCAATCCTGGCGCTTGGGAGGCTAAAAACAGGAGGATCACTGCAAGTCTGATCTGTGCAGTGACGCCCTATAGACCTGTACTAAATACAAAAAAGCAAACACCACAAAGACTCAACACAACTAGCAACAACCCGAGCCCCGCCTAAGAGAGCCTACATCACAGTGGCCCACCAGCATCAAGCCACGGTGCGGCTGAGTGGCACCAGGCAGTTCTGGTCCCTGCCATCCCTGCAGCTGCATCTGAGCCCCCAGCGGCTCCGCAGCAGTGGATAGAACACTGTAGCTCCACCTGAGGACCCTGGGTTCCTATCTTGTTACTACTCCAATCGCTTACAAAGAGCTCACCCAGGGCCTGGCTGTGAGGGAAGCTGCACCCTCTCTGCTATGGTGAGCACTGTCGTGCAAAAGAAGAGAACAAAAGAGACCTTCTAATGAAGACATGGACTAAGCCAGTGGTGCAACCTGAAAATTTTCAGCACTTGGGAAGCTGACTAGACAACTGAGCAAGACCGGCTCTTAAACTGCAAGAGATCTGCACACGCTGAGATCTGCATATCGTAGAGGTCCTGCCCTCACGTTGCGTTCTGTATACTCCTTGATGCTACTTGCTATCCACAAAGACTCTCCACATAGGCCCCTAGGACGTCTGATTGGCCAGTATATCCAACTCAATCACCTAAAAACTTCTAATTTAAAAAAAGAGCTGAGGAGATAGCTCAGTAGAATAAAAAAAAGTAACATTTTGACTTTCCACTTGCATAGAAAACCCACTTAAAGGATGAGGTCTAGACTGAGGCTGCAGCTCCATCATAGTTACTGCCTCGCATGTGTGAGGCCTTGGATTTCATCCTCCAAGTCATAAAAATTAAGAAGGAGGTTGAATTTCATCTCGCAGAACGAGGGCCCCCACGTACTCCTCAGGATCAGGCTCCACACTGCTTCTCAGGGCAGTATGTGGGGTGAAGGTGAGGGAAGTGAAGCCTGGCCAGAGTCCACAGCAGCCTGACCCGGCCTGGCCACGGTTTGTCACAAGCCCCCTGGTCTCCCCAGCAGGTGGCTTCCAGGTGAGAAGGAAACTGTCCCCTCCTAAACTGTCCCTGCTGGCAGCTGAGGGTGGGAGATGAAAGGCCGGGCTGTGGAGCAGCTGTCACTCAGACACTCAGAGCTGGAAGGGTTCCAGGGGTTCTTGGATCCAGCACCAGCCTGGAACTTGCTTGTTCTTGTTTTCTAAATGGCCCCGTGTTTGGTTTCCTACCCCTTCGTTATTACCCTATCTCTAGAATTCACACGGCCCCTTACCTCAAGAAAGAATGCCTGAAACCTTATGAGCTGGACACACCAAGGGACTACTTCCTCAGTGTTCCTGCCACTAAATAAGCACATCTTTTGTTAGTTTCTTTTTTGGTGCTGGCAATTGGACCCAGGGGTACTCTACTACTAAGCTAGATCCCTTGCTATTCTGTTCTGCTTGTTTTATATTTTAAGGAAGTGTCTACAGGGTGTCCAGGGCCTCACTACTAGACTGGACTCTAGTGATCCACCTGTTTATAGCTTCCCAAGAGCTCGTATTACAGGCATGCACCACCACGCCCAGTCTCAATTGCCATCTCAGCACGCCCTCGAGGTGGGGCTGGCAAAGCAGGACCAGGGATAGAACCTCTGGACCCTGGGACGGCTTGCTTTGCAACATGACAGAGTCTCAAATTGCTCAGGCTAGCCTCAAACTCACAATCCTCCTAACTCAACATCCTAAGAGGTTGTGATTACAAGTGAGTGTTACCATGCCTGGTCACAGAAAGCTTTGACAAAGAGGAAAGCAATAGGTACTTCTGGGGCTGGGGAGATAGCTCCGTGGCACAAGTGCCTGCCTGGCAAGTGCAAGGTCATGAGTTCAAACCCTAGTCCTGTGGGGGGAAAAAAAAGTACTTCTGGCCTGACTGTAGGGCATAGCTAGTGGGCACAGCAGACACCTTTTAATGAAGACATAAACTAAGCTGGTGGTGAAACCCAAAAATCTCGGCACTTGGTAAGCTGACTAGACAACCTAGCAAGACCTGGTCTTAAAACACAAAAGGGGGCAGGGAGTAGCTCAGTGCAAAGGCCCTGGGTTCAATCCTCTAGGCCTGCCCCTGCCAAGGACACTAACTGGTTTAGTAGCATCAACATGTTATACCTTAAAGCAAGTTGTCTGCCTATATTCAAATAAAATGAATTCTACATTAAGCAGATGATTTATAACACTCAAGAAGAAAAATAGCATGACCCATAATAGAAGAGCTACCTCTTTCCTATAAAACCTTTATTTCTGGAGAACTCACAAGCAAACACAACATCCTAACACTAGGAAAGAAAAGTGCCAGGAAAACATCTGTCCTGTTGGAACCCTCCGGCCAGAGAGCAACCATCTCCATTCGCACACCAGCCAGGCAGTTCAAGGAGGGAAGCGGTCACAAGCTCTTCAATCAATATGGCGAGTTATAGAGATTGATCTCAGCCCACAGTGCATTAACGAGCTCCTCTCGCTGACCTTTGCCCACTGGCATAAATTAGACTCCACCACAAACCGCACTCTTGAATGGGGACTTTCAGTCTTGGCTTGCTTTTAATAAGACACACTGCAGTCTGACCTCAGAGGTGACTACCAAGGCTGGGCGTGGTGGAGCAGGCTTGGCATCTCAGTGCTTGGGAGGCTGAGGCACGAGGACCCTGGGAGGTTCAAAGTCAGCCTGTGCTATGTAGTGAACTCAAGGCTGGCCCAAGCTACACAGTGAGACCCTGTCTCCAAACACAAAAACAAAATGAATTTTTAGAGTGACAATCAAAAATTACAGGGCATCTTTTAAAAGGAATGGGTCCTGCAGAATTAATATATTGTGTTTGAAATTACAGGCATGATAGCATAAATCTAAGCTTTAAAATAAGGTATACTATTTTAACAATCACTGTTTTGTGAGAACAGATGCTGAATGTTTCTAAGCAACATGTCCTACTAGTAATTTTACTCAATTTTCTCAAAAGTTTGAGATGAGGGACTGGGTGTGGTAGTGTGCACCTGTAATCCCAGCTCTTGGAAGGCTGTAAACAGGCACATCACGAAGAGTCCAATCTAGTAGTGAGACCCTGAACACCCTATAGACCCTTCCCTATAGTACAAAAAGAAAACAACAACAACAAAAAAGGTTTGGGATGATACAGCATTTTTAAGATTCCTGCTTCTTGAACTCCCCGCTACCTCCACTTCCCCAGGAATCCTGCGATAAAGCATGTGGTAGGCACACATGCCTTTGTAATCCCAGCCACTCAGCAGGCTGAGCAGGATGATGGCCAATCTGAGGCCAGTCCAGGCAACTTAGCCACATCTCATCTCCAGATAAAACTTTAAAGCAGTTGACGATGTAGCCCTCCAGTAGAGCGTATCCCTGGCATGCTGGAGGCCTTCGGTTCAGGTCCCAGGAAGAGGAGCACTGTGACCCCACAAAGATGACTGGGGGAGCAGTGCCGATTTGAATAAAGTCTCAAGAGAACTGCCCCCAAATAGATGCCCCTCCACATGTGCATGTGTGAGCACGCAGCCCCACTAACACAGCAGGCACTGAGGTGTACGATGGAGCCATACATACTCCAGAATTCAAGGGTAAGGGCTATAGAAACAGACAGGCCTGGTGCATGCCCAGGCTCCTCCAGAGAGAAGCAAGACATCTGTGTGAGCTCAGACCAGTGCCTGAATTCCCTGAGTCTTATTTTTTTCTAGCTCAGTCAGTCTCTCATCGGTACCTGCTTAACTCAACAGTGAGCCTCGTAAGGATTAACTGAGCTAATGCCTAGTTAGAATATAAGACTTGGGCTAGATAAATAATGACCATTGTTAAAATACATCATGGCTCTTCCACAGAGGTTATAACTAGTTCCCAATGTGTAGCTCGACCCGAAATGACAAAGCTCCTCACGTGTGCATGAACACCCCCATGTCCTGGGGAGACAACACAGGCTGACACGCAGGCCTGAGCCTGTGAGTCACTGAGCCACACCACCTCCTTCTTGTCCCCATGGCCCAGTGGGCCCCTCATGGGTGCTGGCACCACCAGGACAGCACCTATGACTCCCCGGATGTAGAGAAGCATTCCCGTTTCCCTGGGTAGCTCTCTCACCATTCTATTTATTTGCTCATCTGAAAATTCTAATTTGGGAAGTGCATTCAGTTGGTATTAAACTTTAATCCTTAGGAAAGATCAGTTAATACCACAAGAGTAAGAATATTTAAATCAGTGGTTTTGCAACGTGGTCAGGAGGTTCCGGAGTTTAAAAGTCTTTTCTCAGTTATGCCAAGGCAGGATTTGCCCTCTTGACCCTCCACCTCTCGGGAGTACACAGTGGGCCTGGAATGTGATGACATCATTGCTCTGGTGGCAGATGGAATGTGTACTTGTGAGTCCCTGTATTTTAACTATTTCTCTGTTTTAACTCCTGATACATTAATATTGATAGAGAAAACCTCCCACAGGTCCTAGGGGCATTGCTCAGTAGTAGCTCCAGTATTTAGCATGGCCTTGGGCTCAGTCCCTCACATAACTAAAATATACATAGATATACATTCTAAAACCCGTAGACACAGCAGCGCATGCCTGGAATCTCAGCACTCTTGGAGGCCGAGGCAGAAAGGTCACAAGTTGGAGGCCATCCTGAGCTACTCAGACTTTGTCTTGAAACAAACAAAAAACTAAAGGGCTGGGAATATAATCTTATTGTGAAGGTCCTGGGTTCCATCCCTGGTACTGTAAAACAGTAATAACAATAAAAAGATAAGCTAAAGCCCTTTATCATGATCAAGAGTTCTAAGTGTTTTGAGACTGAAATGTTTGAGAACAGCTACATTAAATTAAAACTCACCATTTCCATATCATCATAAATGACATGTTGAAACTGAGGTGATAACTACCGATCTCAAAACTGCGACAAGAAGGGGCAAAAATAGTTGGAGGGGATATAAACATTAACACAAAAAATGAGTTGGGAGATAGTGTCATTGTGACCATCATATATCCCTCATCTCATCAAATGTTCCATGCCTTTTTAAATTCATTTATTTATTTTTGTGGGTCTGGGGTTCCAACTCATGACCTTGCACTTGCCAGGCAGGCACATGTGCCACAGAGCTATCTCCCCTGCCCCCCATACCTACACTTAGATTTGTCACATCAATGGATTTCAGTCTCAGAGGAGATGGAATACACTGACAATAAAATAGCCGGTGGGGTGGGGGTAATTTTTTCTGCTTATACAATAGGAAGTTGTGAAATGACATGAGTCAACCACAAGCTCAGGCTAATAACTGGGAAGATGTAGTATGGGAGCACAGAATAGAAAAACAACTGGAGGCCTCCAAGAAGCTTCCTGGGTGTGAGGGTTATGTCCACACTCGGCTCACAACCAAATTACTACTCGGCATTTGCAAGAAAGCACAAGATGAGTAGATCTAGGAGCAAGGGAAGCAGCTACAGAAATTTAGGGAAAATGTTGTTTCAGTGTTGGCAAGGTGCTCAGCAGGAACAAGTGGAAGAAGACTAAGTAATGACCAAGACATGGGGCCCATGAGGAGTTCTGGGGACGTGAGGACAGCTAGTGAGGTCACATCACAGCTCTACTTGCCAAGGTAGTTGAGGTGGCTGGTGGCAGATGACTGGCTGGCTCAGGAGGGGCTGTGTGTGCCCTATTGAAGAACAGCGCACAAGTGCGGGCTCCTGAGAGCACCAAGGAGTGGGGGAGATTGAAGATTTGGCAAGGGACGACAATCCAGACAGACAAGAGAGGGAAAGTGGGGTGTGGCTCAGAGTGAAGGCTCCAATGAGATGGGTCCTCTCAGTTGCACAGGTGGAGAATACTACAGAGCTGCAGGTGAGAGCGCAAGCCTTCCCGGACAGAAGGTGGGGAACGGAAGCGTGTGTGCACTGGCACAACCATGGGTGCACAGGGGTGAGCATGGCTGGAGAGGGGGTGATTTGGCTTCTAGAAGAGATGGCACGCATGTGGCTACAGCAGGGCCAGGAAGGGCCACAGCTACGGGGTAGGAACCATACAGAGAAACCCTTCAACTCCTGCAGAAACTAAGATTGATCTACCCTTTGTTTTCATGTCCTCAGTTTTATCCCAGGTCAGGGTTAGAGAGAAAAAAGGGACACCAGTCTGCTGAGACCGTGCCCTCCCTGGTGGGACTTCTATTATTGCACGCACCATATTGTAAATTTTTTTTTTAAATTTTGCTTTTATTTTTTTTAAGAATTTTTTATTTTATTTATTTATGTTTTTCTTGTTTCATAACCTTTATTTGCTTATTCACTCATTTTTATGGCTGGCTCAGCACGTGCCCTGAGGGCAGGGCTGGCACAGCATGTGGTGCCTGGGATCGAACCGCGGTCCCTGAAGCCGCCCAAGCTTTCCCAAGCAGGCACTTTAGACCACTGAGCCATCCCGCTGGGCCCCATATTGTAAATTAATTAAGTGAGCTTTTTAGTTCTAAAAATGTTTCCGGAACTCATTCTCCCCCCACCCTCATACCTTTCCATTAATAATAGACTCAATTATTTGGCACAAATAACACTTGTTTGGCATCCTAATGAAAGGAAAGTTGAATGTCACTACCAATGGTAAATGAGTCAGGCTGGATCCTGGGAGCTCTTTCCTGTTTGCCCTACCCTAACTCCAAGCTGGGAGAGAATTCCTCGACTGATAAATTCCCAACTCCACACACTGCCTGTCTCTCTCCCCATCCTTTAGGGGTGACTAGGAACCCAGCAAGGCTTCCCTTAGCATCTCTCCCAGCAGCAGAAGAAAGTTTGCTTGGCTCAGGCTGTCTCTCAGAATCATTTTCACTACCAAGGACACAAACACATGTGCATTTCACTTAGTCATCTCCTTCTACGGGTGTGTGTGTTGTGTGTGTGTGTGTTTGCTTGCTTTGAGATGGGGTTTCAATAAGTTACCCAGTTGCCCAAACGAGGCTCAAATCTGTGCTCCTCCTACCTCGGCCTCCCAGGCTGCAGGGATGACAGGTGCGCTGATCACCGTACCTGGCAGCATGAAGCACGTAAAGCATTGCTACAGGAAGCAGAAGGTGTGCAGTTATTGACTCTGTGCTATCCAATACATGTACTACCCAAAAAGAACTTGATTTGTGTTCAGTTAATTCCTATTAAAATCTCCAACAAAAGAGGTTAACACCAGGTTAGCAGCCCACGAAAGCAAGTGTTCATAGAGCTAAGAGTGAATAAACTGCAAGGCCACAGGACGTTTGCTGAGAGTCCTCAGGTTTCAGGCAGAAGCACTCCTGGTTATCAGAAGCACCTGATCCGGCAGTCCCTGGAGGACTTCCACTGCCTCTCTGCAGCTTCCAGGAGTCATTTCACCTGGTGCAAAGCAGCAGCCTGAGGCTAGAGATATAGTACTAAACTAGATTTTAGAGGTACGCAGTGTAGTATTATTTCATACCTAGAAAACCTGGCTGTCTTTTGATGAAAGCATTTCCATTTGTGAATCTAGAGCATCTTGATAGCACATTTTTGTTATGCCCAAAACTGTTGCTTTTTCTCATACTATCAAATCAATGATTTAGAGAAAGATACTACAAAAGGATTAATGTGCTGCTAATGAGAGTGCTTGCTATAACTTGTTCTTCTCTAGGAATTACAGCAGATCTAGGAGGTTTACGTGGATGAAATCTTTTGAGTTTATCCGAAGACTGCATAATAGACCTCTTTAGCTGTTACACAGAAATAATATCCAGCAAGTTGCAAGCCCACTGTCAGCTATTCACGTGATTTTCATGTCTGTGATCAGCTTCACTTATGTGTGAAGCTATAAAACAAGCTTAGTCATTTATCCTCAGAAACTTAGGGTTTTCTCTTTGGAGAAGAGATCTGAGCTTTGGGAGCCGACCAGAGAGGGCATCGGACTAAACACCTGCTTAGGCAAGCTCAGGGACCGAGGTTAGCTCACCGCAGCCCCTTTTGGTGCTGGACCCTGCCCCCCAGGGCAGGCTGAGAGGGTGATTGAGACTGGGTGTGGTGGTGCAAGCGCTGGGGAGGCTGGAAACAGGTGGATCACTACGAGTCCAATCTGTGTAGTGAAACCCTCCCTATACCAAATATATTTATTTTTTAAAAGCTGAGCTTAAGAAAAAAACACTGTTAAGATCCTCGTTGGCACCTGTGGGAAGTGTTCCTGACCTCACCACGCACACGGCATGGACATCCTGTACAGCTGAAGGTTAAGCAGAGGGGAGGCAGAGACCTCCAGGACCTGCACCTCCTGGTAGGCTAAATGATTACTACTTTTGTTATTACATTCGTGCTCTCATCTAAAATAAAGATTTATAATAAATTTACAATGAAATACACTCCTCAAAAGCAGAGATTTTCATCTATACTCTTCACAATGAATCCCCAAGCCCTCCAAAATGTTATCGGACACATGACATTGGATAAACATTTACTGAGGTGGACTCTCTACAAGGTGTGGTGGTGCACACCTGTGATCACACCATTCTGGAGGCTGAGGCAGGAGGACCACCGAGTGCAATCCCAGCCTGAGCTGTGTATTGAGGTCTATCTCAAAATCCAAACAAATGAATAAGCAAGAAATCTCAAAACTACCTGGCCAGCAGCATGGTAATTGGTATGGTTTGTATCTAGTTACCTCCAAAGCTTTATATAAATCATAGGGCAGCGAATTGGGCGGCTTGAGGGGCGGGGCCACATGACTAGGGTGCAGCTTGAGGGGTGGGGCCAGGGAGGTGTGAACCGTGAAACTGATAGCATGGACCTCTCTCCTCGCCTGCCCCTTGACACCCCTGTTCCCTCACCCCTGATCCCCCTCCCCCATCGCCAAGGCCTGGTGGCTTCTCTTGGTGGTATGGAGCAGATCATCCTGGACAGGGTGGAACAGTGCCTTGAGGTTTTGTTATGTAACTCAGGCTGCTTTAAGCTATGAAACCTCCAGTAACTGAGCTAAATAAGCCTTTCCTTCCCTAGCTGCGTGTGCCAGGTATTTGGCCCAGCAAGGAGAGAAGAATAACTAAGACAGTAATGAAACTGTAAAGAATATATACAAAGGTGTCTGACCTTGTATTTCTCAGTAGTTCTTTGTGATCCCCACGTCAGTTAATCTTTCACTGTGCAGTGAGTTATGAGGCTGTACAAAAGTACTTAAAATACATTAAAATCTCACTTCCTATTTGAGTTGCTTAAAAACCAAGTAGATCATCATATTTAACTTACTAATTAGAGAGAAAGAAGAACTTAGAGGAAACATCAAATGGGCATTATGTTGAGAATCACTTGGATAACAAATGAAAATATTTGTTACTTAAGAGGCAGTTGGAATAAATTCTTTGGGATAAATGAATTGATCTTCTGAATTTCAGTAATATAATGAGTTGAATTACTATATACATTTATTTAAAAAATGTTTTATACTCTGCCCCATCTTTTTTTTAAGTAGTGATCTGCCTATGTTCAGCCTCCCAAAGAGCTGGAAGTACAGGCAGGAGCCACCATGCCCAGTCTCATTGGCTGTCTCACTGCGGGGCGGGGCTGGCATGGCGGGCCGGAGGTGAGCCCCCGGAGATGAGCCCTGCTGGAGGTGAGCTCTGGACCCTGCACTCAGCCTAAACAGACACTTTAATCTGCTGAGCTATCTGGAGAGCCCTTTCCATCATATTTTTAGAAATAAAGTTGCTTGTAAAATAACATTAAAGTCATAATATTGCTGGATATGGTTAATCAATATCTGGCACCTATAAACTATTATCTAAGTCCTTCTTTTGCAAAATTTACTGATAAAAAATTCTCACATTTCACTTTTAAGAGACCAATGTCATTACTTTAAAAATCAGGATTTCAGTCTAAAATCATTTAAACTAGAAAATTCAGAGATATGTAGACAACTTGTACAGCTTATGTTAGAAGGGTTCTTTTAATTTTGACAAAAAAAATAATAAATACTTTCAGGTAGTTCACATGCTTTTTTGTTTTAAAGAAACATATTTTACATTAAAAACAAATTAATAAGTGCAAAGCTTTGGAGGTTTACAGCCAGTGTTTTGAGGGCTTAGGTTGAGAATCTGACAACTAATTATAAAAGCCTGAGTAGACTGATCAATTATTCAGATCAACATTAGGTACCTATTACACACAGGAACATGGGAATCGAGTCTCCCTGAAGTAATGTACTAAAATTATGAGTCTAAAGCACTCTAATGTGAAATATGAAGATGGAGCGGTCTTATTATTAAGGCTTGTCCTAAATAAGGAATGAGCCTCATGTATACATTAGACACAAAGCAGCTATTTTTGTTTCATTTGATTCCTATTTTTGTAATTCATGAGGTTTTAATTTTAATAGCACTGTGGATTGAAGCCCAGGTCTGGTGCACGTTAGGCTAATGCTGTACCACTGCCTACGCCCCCAGCCTCTTTCATGTTTCAAAGAGAATACATGTGTACACAGCACAAGCACTCAACACCAACAACAGAAAATCACCATATTGTTCTTTGCAAGGATCTTTTATAACAATATATATACAATTATTATTTATAGATATAAATATATTAGACTTTTTAAAAACATGTTGTATTGTTTTAATCATTTTTTTCCCTAATCTTGATGTTGTTCTAGATGCATAGAAGCAAAAATGTCCTATTACAAATAAGCTTTTGGGATCAGCAGCCTGCGAGATAAACTATGTTCCTTCCCTCCAGTGAGACACTCTCTTTCTCTCTGGCATTTAGAAAAGAAAGAAATCTCTTAAATAGATTCAAGCCGTAGGAAAACCAGAAATAGATGCAACCAGACACCTGCTGACAAACAGTGACAAATCCCACTGACACTGCAGTGACCTCCAGTTAGTCAAGATTTAATTAAGGGGCATAATTAATTCAGTGATACAGAGCACTAATGAGTGGTGTTTTTCTTTTTTTAACATGGGCAATTACACATAAAAATACAAACTGTGATGGAGACTTCGACATATCATTAAAATAACGGTATGGAATAACAGTACTAAGCATGCATTTTCTATTGCTGCTTAAAAGGGGGAGTTGTACTGGGGTGAATAAAATTCTGCTAAGTGTACATTGGTTTTGTGCTGGGAACATTTGTTATTCTAATTTTGCAACAATGAGCAGCTATGTGCATTGAGATCCTGTTTTCAATGCCTGAATCCATAGGCTTTGAAGTCTTTCTGCATTTAGTATTTTGTCCAACTGCAAATGAGCAATTAAGAGGCTGTGTGCAAGTTACTTGGCTTCCTCTGGATGGGCTTATAGAGGGGTCCATCTGAGGCAAGAGGAGACGCTGCCAGATGCAGAAGGGGACAACATTATTTACTAGTGCTCAGTGAGCTTTCATTTCAACCTGTTGTGTTGCATTCTTTGATTTGCTCTCTGCTCCATGCACTGACGTGGCCCACCTGACTGAGGTCTAACAACGTGCAAGTACTGGAGAGGACTAAATACTGCAGAAGCAAATGGGTCATTGTTGAAACATGAGAACAAGTCCTTCTGACCACAGCAGAATGACTAAAATCACCACATTGTGTCCTGGGATGCCTGTGTGGTTTGGGACCTCACCTTCTGCCGGGGCGTGTTTTATCTCTGGAATGTGCTCTCAGCTGGTGGCTCCAAGTCCTTAGTCGCCTTTTATCACTATATCTAAGCAACAAGTGGAAGAGTATATTCTCCTGACTGTTAACACTTCCCATTCAACTCTACAAGATGGATTTGGACTTTTTCCCTTTAAAAAGTGTATTCAGTTTTTCTTACAGGCACAAAATAAGTCTCTCAAATGTTCCAGGTCTCATCTAATCTCAGAAGAAAAAATAACATCTTTATAATTCCATGAGTGGGCCCGGTGGGATGGCTCAGTGGTCTAGGGCACCTGCTTGGGAAAGCTTGGGCGGCTTCAGGGACCTCGGTTCGATCCCTGGCACCACATGCTGTGCCAGCCTTGCCATCAGGGCAGGCTGAGCCGGCCATAAAAAAAAAATGAGTGAATAAACAAATAAAGGTTCTGAAACAAGAAAAAAAAATTAAAAATATAATTCCATGAGTAATAGAAATCAGAGCATTGTGACAAATGGCTTGTTGTTTGGTTTATTGTTTGTTTTGTGGTGTTGGGAACTAAACCCAGGATCCTACACATGCTAGCTAGTTCAACACAGAGCCTCATCCCTAGCTCTGGTTTAGATTTTCTATGAATACGTACTGTGATAAAGGTCTCTTCTAAATACTCAGGGAAGTATTTATCATTAGTGACATAGCAGTTATTTCACTCAAGAATGAAATTTCTACTGTTACTCAGACATAGACATTCTCAAATCAGTTTTCCAGTAATATCTTCCTATAGATACATGCTAATGTACCCATGATGATAATGTGAGCTTTCTCCATGGGAAGAATTTTGTTTTAAAAAGAGAATTTAGTTTCTCACTGAATTGCTCAAGCTTATAATATATATGAATAGAATTTAGACATTTTATACAATGGTGTGCAAATTTACCAGACAACAGGACAGAGGGACACCAAAGAACTAGAATGAAAAATCACTTTTTATTTAGTGATTTTTTTCCTTTAATGTTTAAAACACTATCTCTCTGACAAGGGTAGTATAACATTGATCAGAAATTATAAGTTCAAAGATTTTGTGCATACACATCCCAACCCAGAGTTAATGATTAATTTCAAAATGCTATAAGGTGAGGCATTTTAGAATTACAAATATCTTCGTGAACACTAAATCTAGGAACACTAGGACTCTGTAGCCTTAGACTGGATAGTACACCTTTTGAGAGGGCACACAAGGTTAATTCAAGCACCTACTTCCATTAATCTGGTTTGCAACATCTGAGCCATTAGATATTTACAGGGGAAGATTGCCTACTGGTTCTTATTGCGAAAATTAATCACCCCTCTCTGTGCAAAGCGTCTTTTTATCAGTTGTTCTCCACTTTCCTCCACATTACCTTAAAACTTTTGAGAGCAATAAAAATTTCTGAGTGAGTCATTTGTTCAAAGATCAGGGGTGGTGCAAAAAGTCATATAGCTAAAAACTGTTTTCAAGAATACCGCCTATCTTTTAAATGAGAAATTTCTGAAACTCAAATGATAGAATTTGAGACTGAGCTCTTACTAGACTGTTTGATCCCCAGTAGCCTGTCTGTCTGTCCTGTCTGCCAGCCTGCCTGCCTGCCTGTCTGTCTGTCTGTGTTTCTCTCTCTCTCTCTCTCTCTCTCTCTCTCTCTCTCTCTCTCTGCAAAGCCACCCTTATCAAGTTCTGTATGAATGAACAGAAGTATCTTTCATCCCCCCCCCTTGCCTCACAATTCAAAAGGAACTCCTAAAATAGCAGCAACAAGAATCCAACAGCCTGCCAGGGGGCTTGCACACATCCCATTCTTAAAGGCATGTGAAAGGTTAGAGAGCTCAGCAAAATTTTTATGTACAGGAGCAGGCCCAAGGAAAACTCACACGCCATAACCAATTGTGGACAGAGGATCATCTATCAGCAGACAAATGCAGGAACTCCAGAATGTCTCTCCTCAAATGAAATAATATATCTTTGAAAGCCAATGCCCGTTTTAGGCTCGAGGCCCATATATCAAGCCTGAGAGGCTTGTGGAATCGCTCCAGGGCCATTAACCTTCCACCTGTTTCCCCTTGTCCTTCAGGATGAGACCCTGCCCTTGGTTTTACTCCCTTCCCCTGTTCATCTTCCGACAGAGTGTAAATGTAAAGCAGCGGGCCTGCGAAATAATTCAAAGGCAATGGACCAGGGGCATGGTTACAAATCTCTGCCACTGGCACTGTGACTTATGCAGGCAGTTTGTCACACATGAGCCAGGTGACCTCTGTGACATAACAGAGAAAAATATCGCCAGAGATCAAAGATGGGATTCAGAGTGTTCTAAGTAACTCTGCTCCACAGAGTGAGTGGGTTCTCTGGTATCCAAGGATTTCCTTTTCTACCAATAACATTTGTTCTCGCAAAACGGAAAAGGTGGCCCAGGGGCTCCCTAACTGAAATCATTTCTGTCAAGTAGAATTGGGGCTTTGCCTGTGACACTCGGATTAGAATTTCTGTTTTCTTGATCGTGCCTGGTAGTCGCTGTGAACACTGAGAATAGTCAACATAAATCTACTCAAGTCAACCTTAATACGGAGAAATTACTAGGATCTGAAGGAATGTATGAGTCCATAAAGAATTTGTTAGCTTGAGTATTTAGCTGTATCTATCAAGGGAAGGAGGAAGTTTTATTACAGCTTACACAGCACTAGGTCAAAGAAGCGGTTTTATAAATTTTTGATCCATTAGAGTGAATTGCACATGTTAATCATATATGGGGTGTGATATCTAAAAAGACAGCAACTAAGCTGGGCGTGCGTGGTGGCTCACGCCTGTAATCCCAGCACTTGGGAGGCTGAGGCAGGAGGATCAGTGCGAGTTCGAGACCAGCCTGGGCTACAAAAGTGAGCTCAAGGCCGGCCTCAACTGCATAGCGAGACCCTGTCTCAAAAAGACAAAAAAAAAAATAAAAAATAAAAAAAATAAAAAAAAATAAAAAATAAAAAATAAAAAGACAGCAACTGAAGGAGATGGAATGAGACCACCTGCTGGAAGTTACTTTTATTTGTGTTTGCAGTGCTAGGGATGGAATCCAGGGCTTCCAGTGTGCTCGGCAAGGGCTCTATGACTGAGCTCTATCTCTGTACCTGAGGGTTACTTTTAAAAAGTCCAAAACCTTCTTGAAATATCAAAATTTAGAAAAATGTATGCTCTATGATGAAGGCGATCATTCTGTATATCTAAAATGTACCAATAAAAAAATAAAAAATAAAATGTACCAATAAAATCTAATTTTAAAAAAGAAAAATGTAGAATTACCTATAAATGGCTTTTTAAAAAAGAGTAGAAAACCTGAAGGTATCTACTGAAAGGAAATTAGCAGCGTAAGTATCTTACATTGAATTTAAATTAATTTCTAGTTGAAATTTATAACTTACATTATGACATTCCCTGGACATTTTGCATATTCAAGCCTTGTCATCTGAGTCTAGGACATAAAAGAGCCCTGAAATAGTCCTTCCTAGCTAGGCCCACTGCCTCTTCAGGAGGAGCATTTCAGTTGTAATTTCTCCTACATTAAGAAGACAGTAGCCTTCATTCTTTGATTGAGAGATGCAAGCACACCGGGGTTCATTCATTCCCCATTCTAAAGCAAGGAGGCTCCAGCTAGGGAGACGCTGGTATCCCTTGCTGGCCCCCACAATGGGGTTGCACACCACCCATCTCCTCCAGGGCTGTCTCAATCCTCAGTGGCCCAACAAGTGCAATGTGTTTTTCCTTCCTCAGGATGTTGAGGCCAGTGCCACACGGAAATGTTAGAAAATAAAATAATCAAGCCTGGAATGTTGGTGCATTCCTGTAGCCCCAGTGCTTTGAAAGGCTGCAGCAAGGCAAGACGTCTGGAAGTTCAAACCCAGCTTGGGCAACTTAGTGATATAGCCATATCCTTTCTCAAAGAAGAAAAAAGATGGTTTTCATAATTAGAAAGTTCTCCTTGATTGGACTATTATATATCCTGCACATGATACTGCATTGGCATACTGTTCACTATAAGCATGTGCAATTAGTCTATTTCATTTAAAATTTTTAAAATGATTGGAAAATCTGCTGCTAAAGTTTGGAGGAATTTCTGTCTGTGCCCACTTAATCTACACTTAAAACAGAAGGATGTCAACGTTCTCTAGCCAGCCACAAGGGTCCTGCACCTGCGAACACCCGTGGGCTTTACAGGCTCAGTAAGAATCCCGGGATTATGTGCTAACTTTTCTGTTTATGCATATTTCTAGGAAGATTAACAGTTGCTTTCATCAGACACTCAAAGGCATTTATGACTCCAAAGAATTTTAATGGTCATTGCTATGGAACAGGAACTTCTGAAGCCTTATGTTTTTCCCACCAAACTAAAATCAAACACTACAAAAACCCAGGAGCAGCTCAGGTAATCCAGGCTCCCCCAGTGCCTTGCAGATAGAAGATGCCCAGCGAGGGGGAACCTCTCCTCTTCACCACAATGCATTAAGACAGTAGGTAGGTAGTAGAGATTAGTAGGTGGACACCAGGCTCTTGCTTTCTAGTCTAGGACCCATTTCACTGCATGTGATACCAATCTCTCCTTGGGCTGTTGTTTAAAAGTCAGATTTTTCTTTTATGTTCTTTAAAATAATTTTTCTGTGATGCAGAAACCTAATTATGAGAAATACATATGTTTTTAAAAGCACATAAAACATTTTTGTAATTATGGCCTTAGGCATCTGTTGGTATGAATAAATGTTAAAAGGTTTTCATTTATGGATTAGAATTTGTTCCCATAAAACCAGCATTAGGATAATAGATTTTATGCCTTGGACTCGTTAGATTTTCTTCCTGAAAAAGATCATTTGTACACATGGCATATGGAGTGGTGGTCCTCATTTTTAAGTAGCTTTGTTGTATGTATTTCACTGTGAACCTCCTTTAGGCTCTTTGAAAAATAATATGACACAGACAAAGCCATTGTCTCTTGTGGTAGGTATGAGTTAGAGGATGCTCCTTTGTAACACCTGTGAAAAATCTCAACTAAAGACTGCCTGTGTGCTTCCAATCAGGATGCTTCTATTTAATATTTGATCATTTTTAATCCTCTTTACTTCCAAATTATTAACAAAAATCTTCAGTGAGGTATGTCGTTTCAGTGGAAATGTTGTGCCTACTAAATAGAAGTTTAAAACACTCAAATATAAAATACTACATCTGAAGCAATTACAATTGTTCTCAGAATTCTCAACTACAAGCAAAGCATTGACTATTTCCAGTAAGCCATCTAAAATAGTTACTCTTTTTTTAGAGATGTAGGATAGGAGTCTCTAATACTAAGTTATCACATAATTTTTGATTAATGAATTAGTTTTATGATATAAAACAAGGTGCAGTGAGCCTGCAGCAACCCTCCCCCCTGTCTAAAGGGGGTGAAAAAAAAAAAAAAAAGCCCTGGCCATAAATCATGCTTACATTCCTTTCCATCCACAAACAATTTCATTTGGGAAAGTTGCCACATAGTATCGACAGTGACAACAAATGGCATTGTCCCATGAACATCTGTTTCCGACTCCCACACTGATACTGCTCGCTGGGTACTTAGGACTTAGTCAGTCTTCACAAACTGCTGAGCCACAGAGGAACTGGAAATCGCTGGTACGCTGAGACCTTATTATTGGAACACAGGAAAACTTTATCATCATGCTGGGAAGTTCTGTATCTTTTGAAATATTGGAACCGGGGTTATGTTAGCACATTAAACCATGAGGAAGACTACTTCTGAAGAAAGACAAGGGGAAAAAAATTGTTGCTTGTGTGTTATGTCCTTGGGTTAGGGTTTCCACTTAGTCTTCATATAACTTCCTTGCTCAACTAAAAACTACTTTGCTTTTTAAAAATGTTATTGAGTTAAGTGTCTTTCTGAAACTGAGAGAGCAGAATACAAAAGAAATTCTAAGCCAGCATGACAAATAAACACTACTGTTTCGTAACAACAACAAAAAAAATCAAATGCAACCAGAAGAACTTTTATATACACTTGCATTTGTTTTTCTAAGTTCACACTACTCAGCTTACAGTTTCTGAAAACCCATTGTCAGCAGGCTACTGAAGCCTCCTGCAAGTCTATTTGCACCTAGCCCTAAATGCAAAAGTTAATAGGGCAAAGAGAGCAGGGAGCACAGGAATCAGGGGAGCACAAGACCTAGATGTGGGGCTTCCGCCCTTGCAGCTGGACCTGCGCTGTGAAGATAATGGCTTATCAAGTGCACCTGGTTTACGAGCACAAACCAGATTGCTACTGTTTTAAGATCTTCTGGGTAGCATTTAATTTTAACCAAATTAACAGTGGAAATGAAAGTTACTCACAATGGTAATTCTACAGGAACAAGTGCTCAAACTATTTGCATGCTGCATAGTAATTTGCATAATGCTTTGGCCAGAGGCTTCCTTCTTTTTGGTGGTTAAATATGGGATCATATATTCTGGGAATGTTGAATGTGATATGCAACCAATATGTGGCTTACTTTAAAAAATCTTTCCCGCTGGGCGTGGTGGCACACACCTGTAATCTCAGCACTTGGGAGGCTGAGGCAGGAGGATCCATGTGAATTCGAGACCAGCCTGAGCTACAAAAGTGAGCCCAAGGCCAGCCTGAACTGCATAGCAAGACCCTGTCTCAAAAAGACTAAATAAATAAATACAATAAAAAAATTTTCCCTTAAAAGACAACTGGGAAATAACTCTATGAGATATTATTTACCTCTTCAGCATGTAATAGGCATGTAAAAAAATTCCATTAAGCAGATCTCTAAATGATATCTCCCAAGCTGTCTGATGAACTATAAGGCAGTAATGAATTTCTACTGCCTATAATATGATCTTTCACCAGAACACACATGTGGTTTGTACCTAAGCAATACACGTTTGAACAAATAGTGTAATGATTAAAAATTCTACCTCTGCTTAGTCTCACAGGCTGATAAACTACTGAAAACATATTTAGAAAAAGTAATCATTCAAGCGCTGACCAGATAGCTCAGTGGATTAAAGCGCCTGCTTAGGCAGACATAAAGAACGGCAACTGAGACTGGGTGTGCTGGGCTTGGTGGTACATGGCCTGTAATCCCAGCGCTGGAAGCCGAAAACAGGAGAATCACTATGTGTCTGATTTTTGTAGTGGCACCTGGTCAACCCTGCACTAAATACAACAACAATGAAAAAGGTAACTATTCAAGCCAGAAGTAGCGGCTCGTGCCTGGAATTCCAGTACCCAGGAGGCTGAGGCAGGAGGACTGCCACAGATGCAAGATCAGATCAGCTGGAACTACAAATCAAGACCTTATCTCAAAAAGCCAATAATAACAATGATGATAACAATGGTTCCGCCTTTCATTACTATTTATGGGAAACTATATTCCTATGTGGAAAAACTACTTCCTTCTTTTCAGCCGTGTCTTGTTTGTTGTGGGAAGCAGCAGTGAGGACTAAATTCAGGAATCTGGGGCCTTGTGCCTGCTAAGCAAGTGCTCTACCAGCAAGCATAACTGCAGCATTTCGTTTGATTCTGGTCCACGCTTAATTTTTTTTTTTAAACAAAGTACTTGAGGTTTCTATTAACTCTCACTTTTAACTAAAGGCCTATAGTAATTCCTCAGACACTTGTCCTAGTTATTGAAAAGAAGAAAACTTCATGCACAATCAATCAGAAGTTAGAAGGTCTGTAATTTTCACGCGTTGGGGAGAACAACAGCCAGGTTTCTATTGTCACGTTTTCTACCTAACTCTATCGAGGCACTGTTCCCTACGGGCCCTGGGTAAGTACAGCCATCCAAGTTCCTTTTTACATTATGAGGCGTCCTGCAAGACTGAGCTGGCTCATTGGAAGGGACTCTGCAAAGGTCCCCCCCCCCCAGTCCCGTCCTGCAACTATAGAACAGCCCTGCCCTGCAACCCTACAACACGCATCCTTTCTTTTGTACCCTAGTGAGTCCTAGCTACAACTTCCAAGCTGATTCTCCTCACCATGCATGGTTTGTGGGCAGGGACTAGGTATTGCAGTTTACCTTGTGTCTCTGCTGCTTGACCCTGTGCTGGCATATTGAGGGGGCTCCTAGTTAACCAGGAAACTGGGCTCAGGTGAACCTAGAGCTGGTTCGTAGACCAGGGCAGCCTACTACACGCAACTCCTTCCAGGTTTGGCCACATGAATAGATCCTTTAGAGATGTCATCTGAGAATGACCAAATAAGTTAACAACAAGGCAAGCTATGAGTGCAGTTTTAGTAAGGAAGCAAAGATAAAATTCTTCATCACACCTGGTGTCACCCAGAGGAAACATCAGCCTGCCAATTTTACAAACATGCCAGTAAAAGAATTTCCTTGGCAAACTGACAGCATGGAAATGTCCTTTTTAAAAATCAATTAACCCCCTGCATTCACGAGCGTGCTTGAAACATTTCCTATGCCAAGGAATACAAGGCCTATGGAGATGCCGTCCCCCTTTCTATTTCTGGGCCCCTTCTTTTGTTCCTTCTTGCTAAGAATAGTGGCAGAGCTGGCGCTGCTATTTATAGACCTGAAAGCAGCCTCCCTCCGTGAACACTTTATTCATTTATAGTTCCTGTGTTTATTGTTGCCTTACCTTTTTAGTAATTAAAAGTGTTCATCCAAGATTTTATTTAGTAACAAATTGGTTGCAAATAGCTTTTCTTTTAATATATAAAAGTCTATATTTAGACTCAATAAAATATTTTACTTCCATTTCCGTATTAACTAAAAACAGATTTCAGTGGGCAGGGGGGTACACTAGTGTGTTTTCTTTCCAAATCTTATACAAAATCTAATCACCTCTGATTAAATCTCACCTTACATGGTACGTACATGTATTCTCAAATTACTCTTGCTTTTTCTTAGATCTTGAAAGAAAATTGCCATTATGGCCAAATTCCCCATGTGTGGTCTATAACAAAAATATAACTGATAATTATATAACATCCTGGAAAACATAGAATTAAAAATGTCCCCTCCACCTCACAATAAATTGCTGACCAGAAAACAAAGTCCCTAAACATAGTCCCTCCTAAGATTTCCTTAGGCAAATGATAGCATTTTCTGGAATAAGCTGCACCCAAAGCCAGAAAAACTGATTTCCCCAGCCAACGTGCTATGCCAGTCATCTATTATGGGGTGTCTGATGAGCGAGGTAGACTCTGCCCTATTTCCTGGGAGGATCCTCACACAAAAGGACATCAACTTCTGCACCACATCTGCAGCAGAAAAGTGTGGCCTGTCCCCTGCATCTGGGGTGCCCCCTACTATGCCCAAGGGTGGGATCCTCTCATCACAACATCAACTCAACATAGTTTGTGCACATCTGTTTTAAAAGTGATGAATTTTGAAGACGTTTAGAAAAAAAGGAAAACCAGGTAAATCCTGAGATCGGTTCTGTTGCTGGCTAAGGAGGAGTGATTCTCACAGGCGGCACTGTCACCTGGGGCTCTAACTGTCACCTGGGGTTCCACTGGTACATAGACATTGTTTTCATCAAAACCTCAAAAATCCCCCAGGAAAGAGACAATTAAGTTTTTAAGCAAAAATTACTCTATTTAGAAGTAATTGGCAGTTAATTACAGCATTCAATCTCAAAAGCTCTCTTTTAATAATAAAAAAAAATGTACTCCCCTGCACTACAAATGATAGAACTTACAAACAGTAAAGTATGTATTTATTATGAGACATTTATTTGCCTGTTCTCAGAAAAGGACAATTTAACTGAATTTGCCCTCTATTTGAATGTAATGAAATAATAGATTTGGGGCACTGCTACTGTGTTAAGTGTCATTTGGATGTGCTTTATATGATGCTTGGTTTCGGTGAAGCTGAAGTGGAACACACTCCTTGGCTCAGGAACCACTGTAAACTGTCACATCTGTGCAGCCAGGGCTTTCATATTTAAGCTAATTATTGCTATTAGGTCTTTTCCCCACCCTCCAGATATGAAATATGATAGGGCTCAAAGCTGTGGAAAAAAACTTACAGCAAAAGCACATGAGCTAATAATATTTTGCAAATATTAGTTCTGCTTTCTGAAAGTGTTCTGTCTTGTACAATTCATTTAGAGTTCAACAAAAGTTGTGGGTGTTTTTTTCCCCTCTTAAATGATTTGATTGAGAATTGGCACTAGTTAGCTCTGGATAAATAACTCCTAATCAAAGATGTCGATTGCTCTCAAAAGCTCCTAAGGAAAGGTAGCTGAAAGGTAAGCCGTTCAGTTCTCATTTTAAAAATGGCCTCACTTCACTGCTCTTGCACAGTGTGTCTGCAGCCTCTGCCATTTCTTCCAGCTTCTAGGACCTGCCCAACTTGATGCACACATTGATGTTCTGCTGGCTTGGTAGCAGCCCCTTGTATCTGAACAGGTACGGCTGTTCCACCGAGCAAAGGCCAGCTCATGTCCAACATGTTTTATATATTCAGCTCTTTCTTTGAACAGATTTCCAACTAAATGTTATCATGCAGGAATACTCAGTAAAGTCTCTAGGCGGGTGGATCACTTTACTTAAAGGATCTATTCTTGTTCAGCATGTTGGTGCACGCCTGTACTCTCAGCACTTGGAGGCTGAGGTAGGATGATTGCTGTGAATTCAAGTCCAGCCTGGGCTACAATGTGAGTTCAAGGCCAGCTGGAACCACACAGTGAGACGTTGTCTCCCGAAAAAGAGAAAATTCATCAGATAATCCAAAGTCTAAGTAGCTTGGAGAATTTGCTAAGCAGCCTTCTCTCCTTACTTTATTTAGTCCTCAAATCAAAAGCTCATCAAACCCCATGGCAAATGTGTGAAGAGCTCTGCCATCCAAACCTTCCACAGCTTGAGCGCTTAGCATGAACTGGAGTGAACCCTGCACGGAGTGCCTTTCAGTCCTGTGGATAACGTGCATCGGTCCTGCTATCTCACCATTAAAAAGTTCTGGAGAAATTCAGTGTTCTGGCAAAATATGAGAAGCAAATTAAAAATGACTTAAAAACCTTTCTCAAAGCCACTTGAATTTGGCTGAGTGCTAGGCAGCAGGCGAACAATTCACCAAAATGCTAGCATCAGATTTCAAAGTCAAGCGGAGTCCCTCCCTGAGCTGAGTTCTCACAGGCACCTGTACGTGGCAGAGCTGAGCTTTCTTTTCCAGTGCGCTTCTGGTCACTTCCTTAGGTGTGGAAGGCAAGATTATACATAAAACTAAACAGGAACTGTGAGATTAATACACATTGAGCATCTCTGATCCAAAAATCGCAAATCTGCACTGGTGTAAAACAAAATCCTCCAAAATCCAAAACTGAGTGCCGATGGGACTGCACAAGCATAAAATTTCATGCCTGAGTGCATGTGTTATGTTGTAATTAAAACACTAAAACTACTGTATAAGATTGCCCTCAGTCTAGACAAGGTGTATGGGAAATACTAATGAATTTCATGTTTGGACCTGGCATAACCCCTGAGAATTACGTGTATGCAAACATTCCTAAATTAGCAAATCATTAGGCTCATGCCTGAATCTCTTCGGTCTCTATTTTGGGTAAGGTTAAGTAAACTTGCAATTTATCACGCCATCCCTTTTTTACGATAGAACAATTGAATTTCTGTAGTATGAAGAGCCCCTAAATCTTTATTATCTGCCTTCTAATCTCCCCATTTTTCTAAGGAGATCACTGTAAAGCCTATACCTCTACGCAATACTAATCTTATTGTGGACTATGAGTCCTTTATCCTTTACTAGAATGAAGCAGACCTTACAGCACTATCGGTTTAAACTTTCTTTCTTTCTTTCTTTCTTTTTTTCTTTCTTTCTTTCTTTCCTTCTTTCTTTCTTTTCTTTTCTTTTTTTGCAGGACGGGACTTTGAGCTCACAACCTTGCACTTGCCAGGCAGGCACTTGTGCCACGGAGCTATCTCCCCTCAATTATCTTGATATTAAAAAACTACAAAATTCTTTCGGGTAAAAAGAATGAAATGCGACCCATGGAATGTTGAGGAAGATGACATGAAATGACTTAGGCTCTCAGAAAAGGCTGATGGTGTCATAAATACAAAATTCAAAAATAGTTACTGTTAGCCAGGCATGGTGGCTCATGCCTGCAATCCCAGCACTCAGGAGGCTGAGGCAGGAGGATTGGTGCAAGTTCGAGACCAGCCTGGACTACCAAGGTGAGCTCAAGGCCAGCCTCAACTGCATAGCGAGACCCTGTCTCAAAAAGACAAAAAAGAAAAAAAAAGTTACTGTTTAGTGTATAGGCATGGCTGTTTGAAGCCCTCAGCCCAATGAGAAATTATTGTTAGGGAGAGGAATTCAGTAAGGGGGTCTTAGGTATTAGATGTCTGCATAGCTGAATTGTATGTCTTGAACACCATCTATTCGGCTCTGTCTCTGGCCCATCCCCTCCTGCCAAACAACACTCCACTCAAGACACACCTCGCAGAGCTGCAGTCAGATTTACCTGACACTGCCGAGCTGGGGCTCCAAGAGGCTTTGCTCCCTCGGGTGCTTCCAAGTCTCTTTCAGGAGCCTGGGCAACACGAACACATGCGAACTAATAATCTTGCCAAACAGGCAAAGGAGCTTTCTTTTTAGAGGTCCCATATGGGACGCCTCAGGAGCTATTTCTAGTCCCCATCTCCAGTCCCCTTTTCTTTTCCCAATAAATTTTCCCACCATAAAAAAGAAACTTTTTTTCACTATAAACTATTAGACAACATGTATCAGTCTGTTTTTCTTTCTTTAAAAGAGATTAAATTAAATACCTGGTAGTTAAATAAAATACTAAGTACCAAGACCCCAAGTCCCAGTACAAAATTGGAAGGTTCAGGAATTACAATGCATAAGGGGTTGAGAGTGTAGTTTTTCCATAGAGTCTGTGACTGTGCCTGGCCTATGAGACCCAGGCTTCCATCACCAGTGCCACACCAAGGAATTATGAGATAGGCACAATGAGGCACCTCTGTATACTAATTTATAATTCTACAGTTAAAACTGGGTTTGTTTTATAATCTAAATATCAAGCTCTGGGGCTGGGGAGATAGCTCCGAGGCACAAGTGCCTGCTGGGCAAGTGCAAGGTTGTGAGTTCGAACCCTGGTCCCACAAAAAAAAAAAAAAAAACCAAGTGAGTTTAGGGGCTGGGGAGATAGCTCCATGGTACAAGTGTCTGCCTGGCAAGTGCAAGGTCATGAGTTTGAATCCCAGTCCCACCAAAAAAAAAAAAAAAAAAAAAAAAATATCAACCACTATTCTGCTCTTGGGGGTAGAGAAGCCTGGTGAGATTACAGCTGGGCTATCTTATGAAACTGTAGGAAAGAAGGTGAAATTCTTAAAAGAACAAAAAAGATGACTAAAGTATCAAAGATAAGCCTTAGGAAAAAAGATTTTAAATGACTAGCAATTTATACTCATTTAAAAAAATAAAAAAGGGGCCAGGCAGGATGGCTCAGTGGTCTAAAGCGCCTGATTGGGAAAGCTTGGGTGGCTTCAGGGACCACGGTTCCATCCCTGGCACCACATGCTGTGCCAGCCCTGCCCTTGGGGCAGGCTGAGCCGGCCACAAAAATGAGTGAATAGACAAACAGAGGTTCTGAAACAAGAAAAAAAATAAATAAATAAATAAAATAAAAATTTTTAAAAATAAATAAATAAATAAATAAAACAAGGGCTGGCTGGGGAGATAACTCAGTGTTTTAAGTACCTGCCCAGCAAGTGTAAGGACCCGGGTTCAATTCCCACTACCATATGCCATGCCAACCACTGAAACCAGGTGTGGTGGTGCATAACTGTATACCCAGCCATGGAGAGGCTGAAACAGGAGGATCACCATGAATATAAGCAGCATAGTGAGATCCTGTACCAAATCAGTCAATCAATCAATCAATAAAAGATTTTTTTAAATTTTATTTATTTATATTATGGCTGGCTGAGCCTGCTCTGGGGTGGGCCTGGTGCAGCATGTGGTGCTGGGGATGGAATTGTGGTCCTTGCAGTTGACTAAGCTTGCCTAAGCAGGTGCTTTAGACCACTGAGCTATCTCGCTGGCCCAATCAATAAAAGATTTTTTAAAAATAATAAAATAATTTTTAAAAATAGGAGATATAATCTCAGGGTTATCCTTTTTAATGGTTGAATAGTACTCTGCTATATAAAAGTTTTATCCTCTTTATCCATTCACTAGTTGATGGGCATTTGGGTTGTTTCTAATATTTAGCTATGACAAGGTATGTGGCTACAAACATAGGTGTGCATACATTACTGTGGTATGATGCTTTTTATCCTTTTGTGAAAATACTCAGCAGCAGAATAGCTGTGTTGAATGGCATCCCTAGTGCTAGTTTTCTGAGGAATCTCCACACTGATTTCCATAGTGGTTGCATCAGTCTGCATTTGCACCAACAGTGAAGAAGGGCTCCTTTTCCCCCAAAGTCTCTTCAGCATTTTTTTGCTGGCTGACTTCTTCATGATAGCCATTCTTTCTGGCATCAAATGGAATCTCAGTGTTGTTTTAATTTTCATCTCTTGAATGACCAGAGATGCCAAACATTATTTCATGTATTTATTTGCCACTTATACTTCTCCATCTAAGAGGTGTGTATTCATCTCAGATCCCCATTTTTGGATTGGGTCTTTAAATTTAGGGGTCTGATGTTTTTTAATTCCTTATGTATTCTAGAAATTAGTACCTGAAGAAACAGCGGGCAGAAGTCTTTCCTTCCGTGGGTTGTCTTTTCACACTGAGGGCAATTTCTTTTGCTATGAAAGAGTTTTTAACAAGATGATCTCTCTGCGGTTGATTCTTTGGGATTATTCCTGTGCAATCAGGGTGTTGTTCATGAAGTCTCTGCCTACACCAGTGACCTGGAGACTGTAACCCTGAGCGCAGTAAAACAGACACCTGTGTAAATACCCCACTGTTTCTCTCGTGTGAGAAATGAAGTGTAAATAAGGACCAAAATGTATAACAGGCATTGTGAAATAGGCAGAAAATATTCAGATGGTGAGGGGAACAAGGAAGAAGGGAGGGAAAGGAAAGAAGGGAAAAGTAAAGGAAAAGAAGGAGAACATGGAAAGAAAGCTTTTATAAATGGGGTAGACTGGAGGGTAGGGAGACGAATGGGAAAGAAAAGAAAGGCTGTATCGCATACAGGTACAAATTCTGTATGACAAATGTATTATCAACATGTAAGATCAGATTGGAAAAGGAAAATAAATAAATGCAACTTGATTCCTCCTATTTCCTATCAGTACAACTGGATTAAAAAATGTAGTGTGGAAACATTATGACACCATACACATTCAAATACTGTCAGGAAAATACAAGCCAGTGCGTCTCCAAGAGATGGTACAGAGTTGTCTTCAGTTTCCTTGGACATCAGACCTGCAGGCTCCCAAGCTTGGTCTCCAGGACTTACATGGCTATTCTGTAACAGTTATGCTTGTGCAACTGTTTTTAGTATTTCTGAGAGTTTATTTCCAGAATTGTATGCTTTTTAGGACTTGTGAGGAATTCTGTTATGTTTTTATACTTCTGAAAGAAATTTCATTTTATTTTTTATAATTTTTTTTAGAATTTATTTTTCTTATTTCAGAACTTTTGTTTGTTTGTTTATTTATTTATTTTTATGGCCAGCTCAGCCTGCTGGCGCAGCATGTGGTGCTGGGGATCGAACCTTGGTCCCTGCAAGCCGTCCAAGCTTTCCTAAGCAGGCGCTTTAGACCACTGAGCCATCCTGCCAGGCCCCAGAAACTTCATTTTAAAAATGTAAAACAAAACAAAAACAAACCAAATCAGTGCGCACACCCATTTATGGCAGTACAAGTCCTAACAGCTAAATCTTGGAAGCAACCTATTTGTCCATCAGCAGAAGAATGGATAAAAATAATGTGACATTTGTACACAATGGAGTAGTACTACTCTGCCATAAAAAAGAATATACTAGAGGGCCAGGGGTTCTGATCTCCGGGCCTGCCTTGCTGGCCTCACCCCTGGGGTACGCTGAGAGCAACTGAGACTGGGCCTGGTGGTGCTCGCCTATAATCCCAGCTCTTGGGAGACTGCAAATAGGCGACTCACTGCTAGTCTGATCTAGTGGTAAGACCCTGAACACCCTGTATACCCTCCCCCTGTCCCACCCCACCCTAGCCAGAAAAAAGAATACACTAGAGACATTTGTAGGCCAATGGATATGCCTGGATACCATAAAGTTCAGTGAAATAAGACAGACAGGGAGACTTCAATATTGCATGGTTTGGGCCAAGCCTACCCCCAGGGCAGGTTGAGGCTGGGTGTGATGGCACATGCCTGTGATCCTAGAACTTGGAAGGCTGAAAACAGGAGGATCACTAGGAGTCTGAGCTATGTAGTGAGATACTATAGACCCTGTACTAAATAAAGAAAAATTGCAAGGTTTCTCATATATGAGAAACTAATGTATGAATCAAGAGTAAAATAAAGAAGAGATAGTAGGAAACAGGAAAACAGGCCTTCTGGAGTTGGGGAAGATCAGAGAAAGGTAAAGGATGGAAAAATATCCCAGATATGATATATGTGTACCAATTCCCCAAAATGAATATAAACTGTATATACTGAGGGCAGAAGCCAATGAGCGTCTCATCTCACTTCCCAGCCAGCCTGCCTACTCTTACACCCGTCTAAACCCTATCAGTCTCTCCCCTGGCTACTGGGTCCCCTGGGCTCTCTTTAGTCCAATCCACCAACCTCTGAAGCCAGTAGTACCTTTTCTAAGGCAAACGTGGTAAAGTCAATCCATGGCTGAAATTTCTATTATTTTCTGTTCAAGGATAATAAAACCAAAGTCTCCTGTGAGCTGGACTTTAAACCCTTCAACATCAGCGTGAGCCATTTTTCTGTCTAGTCACTGGTCTCTCTGTCCTGTGTCTCCTGAAAACAAGCAGCCAGGTTCCACGTCAGGGCTTTCGGCACGTCCCTTCAAGGCCTGCCTGTGTGTGTCCACGCTTCTTCAGACTCCTGAGCTCCTCTGGAGCGATTCTTAGCTCAAGGGTCAGCATTGCACACAGCTGTCTGAAGGCTCCCCCCTGCCACTGCCCTGCCCATTTGTTTGCTCTGTCCCTCAAGCCTGCCTTTGGTGTGCTGCCTTCTCCCAGAGCTCCAATGCCTGCGAATGCCTTCTTGATCTGTTCACTGTGACTCTCCCTGGCCCTAAACAGGGCTTATACATTAGGATTGTTCTATTAATACGTAATGATTGGGTGAATGAACGAATTAATGAATGAGTGAATAAATGAGTGAGTGAATGAATGATTCATCAGCGCAGGGGTGGGAATCAGGAGCAATTTTAAAAAGCTTTATTATCACTTTAGGCACACCAGACAGACACTTCAATGTATAATAATATAGTGCAAGCCTGATTTGGGGACATGCCATCAATGACTATGAAATAGTAATAACTCTAAAGTTTAGTTAAAAAAAAAAAAAAAAAAACAGAAAAGAAAAAAACTTTCTGTTCAGAGAGAATGCTCTACTGAAGAAACTTAACACATCACATTTTTAAAATTAAACGCAAAACAGAGACTAAAACCTCAAATCCATACATGCCACTAATAACCGAAATTTACCTTAGAGGGGAAAGGTCTACTGGGAAAAAGTAAAAATTACACCATACTGTAAAAATTACAGATACTAAGCTGTGTGCAAAACATCCCTCTATAAAAATTTTAAAAAACACAAAGCCCTCTTAATTACTTCTCCCCCTAAAGCGGAATGCATAGTGAAATAAATATTGCACTGGCGAACAGGAAAAGCCTATACTCAAACCAAAATGGTACAATTACGCAGCAGGCACACATCCAGGGACTACCATGGCCCATCTGAGTTCTTCTCGTCTCCTCTACGTAAATCTCTCCACTGTCTTGGCTTTGCCCTGCTCAAAATCCACACAGCATATCAGGCTCTCTTGCTGGTGGCCCAGTCTTCCCCTTGTTTTACCTTTGACCCATCCCAATCTGTTCCTCCAGCACCCAAATTAAGCCCAAGAGGTGCAGAGCCAATGCCCCTGGGCTCCTGCACATGCTGTTCTGTGCTAGGGAAGCTTCCTGGGCCCCTGCCACTCCCTCCTCCTACTCAGCTTTCCTGGCTCTGCTGGGGGCCACATCCCTGCCCTGTGCTCCTTAAAGCCTCTCTGAAGAGCTCCACTGCAGGCTGGACAGGCCTCTAGCTGCTGTGGTGTTTACTGTGCAGATGCCTGGCTCTGAGCGTGGCTAGCTTATTGTCTACGAGAGCTACTGTGCACTGTGCTGTTCAAATGTCATCCTAAGCCATGTGCAAGCGCAGGGAGATCACCCACTCGCCTGCCATCCTAACCAAGCACGGCACTCTAGAGGAATCAGTGCCACAGCTGGAGATTGGGTTTCATTTGTATCATTGTGGGAGTGCGGCTAGTCTTTCCTTGGGAAAAAGAGCAGGAAGAATGGAAGCAAGTGTCCCAGAAAGCTGTTTTTGTCTTTATCTCTAATGGTTTAGCCACATGGATTAATGCACAGCAGGAGTTCAATGAATGTGTGATGAATGACTGAGTTGATAAATACATTAATACATAAATAAAATCTCATTCTTGCCTAATCCTACGTTACACCTATTCATTGATGGCATATATCCCCACCCCCCCACCGCGGATCAAACTCAGAACCTTGCACTTGCCAGGCAGGCACTTGTGCTCTTTAGCTATCTCCCCGGCCCCCAGTAGCATTTTTTTAAAGTGTGGCTTTCAATACTAGAGAAAAATGGTGGGGCTGGGGAGATGGCTCAGCGGCATAAGCTCTTGCCTGGCTAGCGCAAGTTCCCAAGTTTGATCCCTGGTACAAGCAAGCAAGCAAGGGGGGGGGGGCACTAATGTGGGCTTAAGGTACACGCCCATCATTTCAGCTATTAGCTATGAGGGAGGCTGAAGCAGCGGGATCAGAAGTTTGAAGCCAATCTGGGCAATTCAGAGAAACTTTGTCTCAAAAATAATATATATAGCTCAGCGTAGAGCACCTGTCTAGTATGTGTGAGGCCCTGGGTTCAAGCCCCACTATCACCAAAAAACAGAAGGAAAATACCACAGACCAGTGACCTGCTGTCATAATGTGCTTTGATCTTTTTCAAAAGCCCAACTGATAGCTAGACTATTCCAAGTATGTAACTGGAAGGAAACTGTTTTCAAAATTGGAATATTTCATTGTTACAGCTATGAAAGTAATTCTCAACACTCAAATTAAATCCCTTTGAAAACACTAATGCTAAGCCCGGTTTCTGAGGGCAAATTATGAATGCTTTTTAAAGCACATTCTCATCAAAGTGAAGCAGGACTATTGTTTCTACTGCAGCTATCTAGTGTGATTTGAATCCAGTGTAAATAGCAAAATTATTGTGTGCCAGCATCTTTTCCCTTCTTTGATTTATGTACCTGATAGATTCAGACTTTTTTTTTTCCTCCAAAGTGAGGCCAGGAATCAACTAAATTACATAACAATGTATTAACTAGCTAATACCACAGTTGACATTAAACAGCATCGCAAGCCTCCAAGTTTTTAGTTGTGGCGCTGTTCTTTCATTTGCTCTGTGAGATACGTAATTGAAAGAGTGCCATGAGAGACATCTTTCATCAGCTCCTCGAGTTACACTTCCTGCTTTGATAAGTACACAAGGACAGTCTAAGGCACTTCAAGCTACACTTTCCATTTGATTAGCTAGTCAAAATAATGTAATGGCTTTTCATCACCGAGAGGAAAACTTTTGAAGAATTCCGTCGCCAACACTTCTACATAAACACTAACCGTATCGTTATTTTACGAGGGGAAATGTAGTATTTAATACATTTTTTAAAAATTAGGCCATGGTTGCCGGGCGTGGTGGCGCACGCCTGTAATCCCAGCACTTGGGAGGCTGAGGCAGGAGGATCGGTGCGAGTTCGAGACCAGCCTGGGCTACAAAAGTGAGCTAACAGGCAGCCTCAACTGCATAACGAGACCCTGTCTCAAAAAGACAAAAAAAAAAAAAA
>PVJA010023438.1:0-32944 GCA_004027025.1 Myocastor coypus | reverse complement strand
GGGGAGCTGATATTTCTGTCAAGGGCACAAGCTATTCTGCTATTCATATAAAGATTTACATGATATATTTTACTTGGAATTCAGAACTCAAAATGATAAATAACTTTAGGCTGTAATGTACAGTTCCAATTAACATCAGCACTGAAGTCACCAGAACTGTCAGTTTCTCAATATGGCAGTGACTACTGACAATTTGTCTTGGTTTCCTGGATGTCATCCAGTGCAGGCATCAGTGTTACATTTCTTTCTTTCTTTCTTTCTTTCTTTCTTTCTTTCTTTCTTTCTTTCTTTCTTTCTTTCTTTCTCTCTCTCTTCCTTTCTTTTTGTCTTTTGGAGACAGGGTCTCACTATGCAGTTCTGGCTGGCCTTGAGCTCACTTTTGTAGACCAGGCTGGTCTTAAACACACACTGATCCTCCTGCCTCAGCCTCCCAAGTGCTGGGATTACAGGCATGCGCCACCATGCCCTCGGTGTTACATTTTAACTTCTTTTCCTTTTTCCCTTTTATTTTCCTAAACTTTTGCTACTGAGTGCCTAAGTACAGCTTTGGAACATGCCCTTATCCTTTGTTCATTCATTTATTCGTCCAATCAACATTATAGAGTTCCTTCTATGTTCCAAGTACCAAGCACAATGGTGAGCAGAGCCAGATGTGGCCCTTGTCTTTGTGGAATTTAGAGTCAGACATAGTTCATGGAAAAATAAGCCAGGAAATCATTCCCCCACTATGGCTTTAATCTCACCTCCTTCCAGCACCCTTAGCCTTGCCTGGTCAATTAATTCCCTTTCTTAACACTGCAATTCATCTAATAAATGACCTTTCCATTTAGTATTATGTCTTCAATGTACTGAAATGATCCTCTTGTTTTCATTTAAATTCTTTTTTAAAAAAAATTCATTTAATTAATTTTTTTTTTCTTGTTTCAGAACTTTCGTTTGTTTGTGTATTTATTTTTATGGCCGGCTCAGCCTGCCCTGAGGGCAGGGCTGGCACAGCATGTGGTGCTGGGGATTGAACTGCGGTCCCTTCAGCTTGCCTAAGCTTTCCTAAGCAGGCACTTTAGACCACTGAGCCATCCTGCTGGGCCCCATATCATGCTGGCTTTTTTTTTTTTTTTTTAAATTTTATTTATTTATTTATTTTTGGGGGCTACCAGGGATCGAACCACAGTCCCTGGGGTTACCTAAGCTTTCCTAAGCAGGCGCTTTAGACTGCTGAACCATTTGGCCAGCCCTAAATTATTAATTAATATTTTTTCTCACTATGAATGAACTCCATTAGGAAGTCAGGTTTTATCCTTTACTACTTGATTCCTTCTTTTTTATTTCTTTTCATTTCCTTTCTCATTCCCTTCTCCTCCTCCTGGGACTTGAACTCAGAGCCTTCACAAGATCTACATCTCAGGGTGTTTTTTTTTTTTTTTTTTTTCTTTACAGGGTCTTGTCAAGCTACTTAGTCTGGGTTCAGAACTTGTGATCCTCCAGACTTGGCCTGTCAGAATTCTGGGATTATAGGCATGTGTCATCACATTTATTACATTCACTTTTAACCACATATAATCTTGCTTCCACTGCTTCATCTCTGAGTGAGCCAAGTGATTTTATCACTCTGTGAATTACTTCTTTCTGGTTAACTGAGCCTGGAAAAAGGCTCCTATTCTTTTTTCCACTAATGGGGAGCAGTATACAAAGAATACTCCTGAAATCTGTGAATCTTTGTTCCCCAAAACTTTCCCCTAGCCTCACCTCAGCATAAATGCTTCCTGTGGGAAGCAACTAACTGGCTATTTGACATTGGATAATTAGTGAAGTTCTCTGACCTTTAACTGCTTAACGTGTAATATGAATAAGCTATTCCAAGATCTTTCCCTTGTCATAGTTTGTAGATGTGAAAAATAGTGGAATTAGATGAGCAAAGAGCCAGGAAAATTAGTGTCCCTAACGTTTCCTGACCCTAGGGACAGTAGCAAAGTGAGGAAATGGCAAACACTCTGATAGCTGTAGGAGAAAGGACAATTGAGAGTGACGGAAGCAAGGAGAAGTGGGGAGGGTAACAGAGCAGAGGGGTGAAATGAACTCTAAATTCTGTCCGGGAATCATAGCTGCAAGTACCCAACAAGAAGCCAGATGCAAGCTCTGCACTTGCAGACCCAGGATATTCTGAGCTTGAAGCATAACCTCGACATGTCCTAGCTCCACGAATGGAGATGGGTACACACCCAATGAAATACATAGTATAAACACCAATTATTGTGGTCACTTGGAGACATCCAACCACCCTGTTTGAAAGGTGAGTGCGTTGAGGGGAAAGAACCTCTTTTTTTTTTTTTTTCATTTTTTATAGCTTCCCAGTCCAACATAGGATGAGGCACCTTGGTTGTTAGATTTTTTTCTTTTTCTTTAAACCAGAAATCAAACTCAGCACTTTGTGCTTCCCAGACTGGTTCTGCATTGCTGAGCTATATCCTCACCTCATTGGTTGTTAAATTAAACTGAAGAATCTTGTTAGATTTTACTTAGTTTAGTACCAAAGAAGAATTCTGAGAGTGATTCAGAAAGATCAGCTCTTTGAATTACTTTAGCACTAATGTTTTTACATGGACCCTTTCCTCATTTATTTACTTATTTATTCATTTATCTGTTTCTTCTAGAATGTAAGGTTTTTTTTTTTTTTTTTTTTTTTGTATTTTAGGCAAGGGTCTACAGGGTGTTCAGGGTTTCACTACTAGATTAGACTCATAGTGATCCATCTGCTTAAAGTCTCCCAAGAGCTAGGATTATAGGCATGTACCACCACTTCCAGTCTCAGTTGTCATCTCATCATGCTCCAGGGAAGGGGCCAGCATAGCAGGCCTGGGGATTGAACCCCTGATCCCTCATGGTGGGCTTTTAACAAATATTAACTGAAAGATCTCATGAATAAATCTCTCAAAAGTCCTACTTACAATTCCTATATTTGCAAATTTGAGGCCGGGCATGAGGTTAAGAATTTCCCTTTCTCTGGTTCTTCATCCACTTTCTAGGGCCAGCATACTTCCTCTACCTAAGTAGCAGCAGGTGAGAGAAATAGGAATGCATGTGCATTCTCACCACATGACCACTTGGGAGGTGTCACTGCCACCTGCTTGAATATGGTGCTGTCTGCAGCTCAGTAGTGCTGTGGGAATGGAGAAAGATTTGGCTAAGGGATGGTCAACTCTGTTATGAATTATCTAAGGGCTCCACAGTGAGGAATCTCTCAGCAGGCCCTGTCCAGGAACCCATCCAAGGGTACCAATGGGTACAACCATGAGCTTTCCCCTATGTGTCAGCTGTATTAGTTGATCCTGTTCTTCAGCACCCACCACTAGGAGGGCCCATCATATAGAAAATTCACAATAATCATTGTTTTGTGATGTAAAGCAATGAATTGGTGACTGCTAAGCTTTTCAACTTTGTTGACTTGGGAGCTGTGTAGAGGATTAGAAAAGCACACTTCTGGGTGTGTCTGGGTAGGTCATGGCAGTGTGACCAGTCTCTATCTGCTCTCTGACCCCTTCTTCTCTGTCTCTGTTCCCCTGCTGTTTTTCCAGCTGCCATGAACTAAGCATATGTGCTTTGTTACATCTTTCTGTCATGATGTTTCTGCCTTGGAGGCAACCCACATGGACAGAAGCCCTTGAAACAGCAAGCCAAATTAAACTTCTCCTTCATGTTGTGGGTGTTAGGTATTGTGCTCCAATGATGGGAAAGCTAATATACAGTGTATCAGTAGCTGCTTAGATGTATCAGTATAAAGTGTAGAAGTTTGAGTTCTTCCTCAGAAAACCAAATTTAATGAAGAGCAAAGCTGGTGGCTTTATGCTAGACGCAAAGGTCTGTGCCAGCCCAGAGTGTACAGGTAGTATAATTTACTACCTAAAGATGGCAAAAAGAAATCACTACTAGAAACCATTCCTGCTGGTCCCAGAAGACTGACTGAGCTACAAAGATGGCAAAGTTTATCTTTGGTGCCCTCTTTCTTTCTTTCTTTCTTTCTTTCTTTCTTTCTTTCTTTCTTTCTTTCTTTCTTTCAAATCATCTATTTGATTGCATCCATAAGAAGCTCTTTCTCCTATGAGTATTTGAATTCTCAAACAAGATTGTTCACATAAGTAACCATTATGCCCTTCGATTTGACAACTCTTTTGAGGAATAAAGTCCCAGAAAACATCCAAAATACAAGAGGAAGGGTGAAAACACCTCATGCTTTCAGGAATGGGGATATTGTGAAATCAATATAATTGCATACTATACAACGCTTAGAAACCAAGAAGTATGTGAAATAAAGTTGTAAAAGAAAGAGCATAAAAGAGTTAGTTTACATATTGCAACTTGATCACTGACTTGTAAAGATATATACACATTTTTATGCTGAAACAGAGGCCATCTACTGATAAAGTGTTAACACTAGTCTGTATATAGCTGAACGCTGTACATGTAGTAGGTATGCAGTAATGGTTATTGAATGAAGACAAGAACCAGAAGTAAACTTAAATAAGTGGTTGGAACTTAGATTCATCAGATTTCTTTTATTGTAGAGCTATTTCAATGTATAACAAAATAGTTTTTCTTTTTTCTTTTTTGGCTTTTTGAGACAGGGTCTTGCTATGCAGTTCAGACTGGCCTTAAGTTCACTTTTGTAGCCCAGACTGGTCTCGAACTTGCACTTATTCTTCTGCATGAGCTTCCCAAGTGCTGGGATTATAGGCATACACCATCATGCCTGGTCAAAAGAGATCAACTTTTCCATTTCATGTATGCGAAAAGATAACCAATGTTTTTTTTTTTCTGTTTTTCTAAATGTTAGTAGCAGTAGTGGTTTCCAAGTTATTAATTATATAGTGGTAATTTCTATTTTCATCTATCAACTAAATGAATTTAGTTGCTCTTAATTTTCTACAATATCCATAATCAGGGATAAATGATTTGTTTAAAGGATCATTTCAAGATAGCAAGTTATAGACCCAAGGGAATGTATCTTGGTTGTTGAAATTGCAAGCATTGTGATTAGCTTGGGGGGAGGTAGGAATATGTTTGGCATCTCTGAAAGCATACAACACAGACCATTGCCAATCCAATCCTCCTACAAGTACAACTGGCTTTGGCACCCAGACTTCAAAATTGAGAAGCAGCCACTTCAGCAAGTCTGACTGAAGCCTACATATGTTAGAGAAGCATGCCTGTATTTTACACCACTAATACACAGGAAAATACATTATCTCATAATCTCAGAAAGGTGCAAGGCAAGCATTCATTGCAGTGTGCTTTTACTAGTCAAAACGAATCAAAATGTTCATCATACAGAATTTATTCTTCATAATTCAGATGTAAAGATGGAAGGAATTTTATTGTATCTTTATCTTTTTAGTTAAGATCAGTATATATGGATGATGTCTGCCCTAGAAGATACAAGACAGGTGTTGGGCCTAAAAGATGTGATGAGGTCATTTAGGAAGGGAAGACTGCTATTTAAATATGCCCACAGATACAATATCCTTGGGTCTAACACATATTGGAACCATGTATATAGCTAGAGAACTAAACTCACTTAATCAAAAAGAAAGATAATATAGCTAATCAGTTAATTCTGTGAAGTGAGTTAATCACACAATATCTATGAATATTTGAACACAAGCAACTATTTGAATACTATGTAGGAGAAAAAGTAACTACAACAAGTAACTACCAAGATCTGGGAAAGAGATGAGACCCTATTTTTGTTAATGAACAAAAATAATTAATATCAGTAATTATTTGACTTAAAAAGTCAGCTTCCTGGGCAAAAAGTTTTACCACCTAAAAAATAATTTAGAGCATACTGAGAAAAAAACAAAAAAGCTTAGGCAAAAATTATTATCACATTGAGGCAAAAATGCTCAGTTTGCTTAATGACAGTTAATTTAACAATTACTATTTATTTTCAAGTTGTTAAACATATATAAGATGATTCATATGAAATTCTGTGCATGTAATATTTATCTATATTTAACACACACTGGAAGATAATGACCTTTAGCAGAGTGTAGGTGCAGTTTATGATTTTATTTTTTGCACTGTGAATCAAATTCAGGACCTCACGATTACCAGGCAGATGCCATGCCATTGAGCTATATCCCTGACCCTGATAGGCGCAGTTTAAGTGAAGGAGAAGTTTGATAGTCTCAAAGTAAAGTGGGGCAATGTGTGAAAGGGTCCTCATTCCCTTTGTACTGCAAAGTGGACCCAGAGCTCCACTTTTAAATTTTTTTAAAATAATAATAATAATTATTATTTAAAGACATGGTTTCACCATGAAGTTCAGGCTGGCCTTTGTACCCCAGGCTATCCTTGAACTCATAGTAATCTTCCTGCCTCAGCCTCCTGAGTGTTGGGATGATAGGCCTGTGCTATCATACTAGGCTATATCTACAATTTTAGAAAACAGTTTTTACAGTGACTAGGAAATCAGTAGTCAGTGAAAGAAGGAGGTTATTATGACATATACAGCTGCAGCATGTCCTTAGGAGACACTGCATTCTGTTAACTTTGCAGCTGGCTTTATCTGTGCCTATTATTTTAGCCTGATGAATAGCTGGGCATATTTTCACCTTCTCAGTTTCAGCTAATTTTACTTTCTCATGGGCAATATGAAATGTCAAATATTATACAAAGTAGTTTGCAAATATTATTTCATTTGATTTATGCAGCTATTCTTTAAAGTGAGTGGCTGTGTCCTGTTTTACAGAGGATACCAGGGCTCAGAGACGCTGATGAGGTTTGTCCGAGGAAACAAACTAGTAAGTGGGAGAGCTAGTTCAGATCCAGGACTATATAACTCTAAGCCTGGACTTCTTAACTGTTACTCCTTGAGCCAGTGTAGAAATTACATGCTATTCAAAGTAAGATAGGTAAATCCAGAGCTGGTTCTCTCTGGGCAAGTAGCAGTTCCACTTATTAAGCAGGATCATAAACTGGAACAATTTTTCTAGAAGTCCGTTTGCAAGCATGTAGTAAAAAAATATGTCCTTTGAGCTAGCAATTAATAGTCTAGGAACTTAGGAAAATAATTCTTCTAGACTACATGGAGGCAAATAATTGTAGCATTACCTATAAAAATAAATACACAAAAATCAGAAACAAAATGAACATTTTTGATAAGAAGCTGGTTCAGTGACTAAAGCTAGGCAATGTAAGAGCATTTAGCTAGTAATGATGAAAATACATTGTATAGGAAAAGATAGTAGATTGTCAATGAATATTTATAATGTGATTTTATTTTATGTTAAATTAAATATATATACTTTATTTACTTACTTATTTAGGTTTTTGGAGACAAGATCTTGCTGTGTAGTTTAGGCTGACCTGAAACTTGCTAAGCTCAGGCTGCTCTTACACTCTACAGTTTCCCACCTCAAGGTCACATGTGCTGGGATTATTTTTTCCTTTATTGTTTAAATATTTTGAATCTGTGTCATTGTTAGATAACATAACCAGTACTTGCAAGAGACAGTGTCAAAGTTAAGTCACTTCTTCCTTCAGCAACTGGAGCACTTTCAGGTGCCATACGTTCCATATATCTGGAAATCTATGCTTTGGAAAAAATTCAATAGTTATAGATACTGATCATAAAATTCTTGTGTCTTTTTAATTTTAATTTTTTAATGTATTTAGTACAGGTTCTACAGGGTCTCACTACACAGATCAGACTCATAGTGATCCTCCTATTTTCAGCCTCCCAAGTGCTGGGAAAACTCTTGTTTTTTATCCTGCCAGGGGATTATTATTATTAATGTCTGAGGTCAGTAGTGCCTGGACTACTACCAGATCTATCTGGACTATAAAAGTTAAATGTTGCCTTAAAATTTTCATTTTACAAAATCTCACTTTCACTTAATTAGGGTCAGTCCTACTTGTTGGGTGGCACTATACTTTGATAGTAAAGCTTTTACTTATGCAGTAAAGTAAATAAAGTTCAGAGAGGCTATTGTGAGGTCAGAAAGTAGTCTAACTAATGAATCTTTTGTGTAGGGCAGAGGTTAATTGGCATTAAGGAAGTGGGCTGGGTTATTAAAAGCAGATGTGGTTCAAAAGAAGATGAATATGATCAGAGAAAAGACAACTACTTGGGAGAGATAAGAAGATGATGTAACTGGTTTGGTAAGTGATCATGACTCAAAGAGGAAGAAGAAAAGTCAAAGAGTTTATTAAAGAAGCAATGTTTGAGAAAAGGAATTCTCAGCTAGGGAAATAAAAATAATACTTAAGTTTCACTTAGCCTTTAAAAAATCTCAGCATTGTGTGTATCGATATTTTAATGTTAATTAAGACAGTGGGCTGCAATGGGGCTCTTGGAAGAGACACAGAAGCTGTTAACAATTGAGGTCATGGAAATAAACAGTTAACCTAAGTGAGAGGATGGGAAGGAAAAAATGACTCTGGAAAAATGAAAACCAAGAAAAGTGCTCAGAAAGTTCAGGAAACAGGTTCAGTAGATGGGGAGAAGAGAAAAATTTCAAAAGAGAGGAGTGAGCAGCATCAAGGACTATGTAAAGGCCACCTGTTAGGAAGACAAGTGTCCTTGGCATGAGCTATTAGCAGTTGCTCGCTGGCCAGGAGTAACATGTACAAAGCATAGTCGTAGGCACCAAAAGGAAGGAGGCACTACAGCAGGTGATTAAATTGATGAATGTGTGACTTATAGGCCTGTTGGTATCTCCAGCTTTATTGGCGCTGAGGACTATGCAGATCATTAGAGGTGAAGGATAAAGTGGGTGAGAGTAAGAAGTAATGAAATGGATCTAGGACCTAGAGTTGAGTTCTTTTTTTTTTTTTTTTTTGTCTTTTTGAGACAGGGTCTCATTATGCAGTTAAGGCTGGCCTTGAGCTCACTTTTGTAGCCCAGGCTGGTCTCGAACTTGCACCAATCCTCCTGCCTCAGCCTCCCAAGTGCTGGGATTACAGGCGTGAGCCACCACGCCCGGCTTAGAGTTGAGTTCTTGACCAGGATCAATTGTATGAACATGTGGCTAAATGAATATATGAATGAACATGGGATGGAGGCTAGGGGCTGTTTTATGAGCACAAGCAGGGCAGGAAGATAGAATAGAATACATGCAGCAATGAGGAGTAACAGAATGGAGTATCTGTCTGTGGAAGAAATCACCTGCTGTCTTAGATAGGTGCCAGAAAGGCTGGTATTTTCCAGGCAGTCAGGTTTCAGATGGGGTGTAAAAGGCTTGGGAGATAACCCAGTGTGGTGGCACATGACTGTAACCCCAGCACTCTGGGAGGCTGAAGCAGAAGAATTTAAATTCAACTCAGACTGGGGAATTTAGTAAAGACCTTGTGTTAAAAACAAAAAAACAGCTGGGGAGATAGTTTAGCAGTTTAAGTGCCTGCCTGGCAAGCACAAAGTCCTGAGTTTAATCCCTGGCACCAACAGAAAAGAAAAAAAAAAGAGCAGCTGGTGATACAGCTCAGAGCAAAGACCCTGGGTTCAGAATAGGGGAGAGGGAATGATGGGAATAGCAGATAAAGTAGCTGCCTGGGTAGGACCGAGAAGGCACAGACAGCTAAATGAGGTTAAGAATGCAGAAGAGGAAACTGCACGGGATGTCACATAACCTCTAATCCCTACAACTCAAGAGGCAGAGGCAAGATGACAGCAAATTGGTTAGCCTGGACAATTGAGACCCTGTTTTTAAAAAGTGGGCAGCCTGGGCTGCTGCTCAGCTCTCCCTGAATGCAATCCCTAGCAGGGGGTGTTGATGATGGACCCATACAGAGCACTGTTAGACTGTTCTTTGAGTCCCCTAGAGACAAGGAACACTACTTTTGGAAGTAGCACTTTCATTATAAAGTAATGAAAGAAGGGAGACAAGAACATATCGGCCCCTTGTGGGGACAGATCTGTGAATGACATACATTTTATAGGTAACAAGCAGAACCCCAGAGCCAGACTTGTCAGTCAGATCTTTTCATCTGTAAAACGAAGGCATCTTAGATGATTTTTCATCTCTCTTGTCTAATAGCCTGTGAAATCATCTAGACAACCACCTCCCAATTTCACACAAAAAAATGAGGCCCGCAGGAGGTGTCTAGCTCAAAGTAACACGCGAGTGGGTGCAGGCCCTGACTCCTCCATTGCGCAACGTCTCTGACCGCTCCCAACTTTGCGCGAACAAAAAGCAGCACGGATCCCGGGTCAGGCCGCTGGCGGGGCACCCTGGGGTGCAAGGCCCTTCACGGCCCGAGGAGGACCGCCCCGAGGGGAGGGCCCGAGGAAGAGTTCCGGCCTCCTTTCCCACACTTCATTAGGACACGGGCCGGGGCGGGCCTGCGGCCGGCAGAGGGCGCGGGGTGGCGACAGACGGGCACCGGCAGCGCCGTCGGGCTTGGAGGCACTGGGTCTCCGGCCGGGTTGGCCTAGGAGGCAGGGGCTGCGCGCGGGGCGGGGCCGCAGGAGGGAGGGGCGGGGCCGCAGGAGGGCGGGGCGGGGCGGGGCACGGCACGGGGGCGGGGCCGCAAGCGGGGGGCGGCGGCGGCGGCGGCAGCGGCGGCGGCCGAGGAGGAGGAGAACATGGCGGCCGCGGAGAGCGGCTAAAATGCCTGTTCTTCAGGCCAGGCGAGCGGGAGACTGACCTGATTCCCCGAACACTGTCCTCCGACAGTTGGACCTCGGCCTCGAGCACGCCGGTGCCTGTTTGCTGCTGTCCTCTCAAGCAGAACCCAGCCAGAGTCGTTCTTCATCCCCCTTTGGGGGGACCCCAGCTCCGGAGGAGGGGGCCGGATAGTTGCGGCGGCGGCAGCCGCCTGGGCCCCAGGGGCCGGGCGCCGGGCCCGAGCAGCACCAGAGGCCGCGGCGGCTCCGCCACGGTCGCGGGCGAGCGTGGCGACCCGGAGCGCGGCCCAGAGGTGGTGGCAGCAGGTGAGTGGCGGCGGCGGGCGCGGAGCCTCGCGGTGGGTGCAGCTGTCACGAGCCGCGCGGCAGCCGAGGCCCTAGGGGGCGGGGAGCAGCTGGCGCCCTCCGCCCCTGCCCTCCTTTCTCTGTTTCCATCGCCCCCTCCCACTTTCCGAGAGTTCCCCTAGCCTGGCGTGGCTGGAGGGGGCGGAGGTCGCAGCTGTCACGGGCACTAGCTGGGGGCTGCTCCCCCGCGCGTACCCGCTGCAGAGCGCCTTCCCCGCGCAGCTCTGTCGCTGCCCTAGTTAGCGGAGGGCGAGCATCCGTGGAGGGCGCGCGAGGCTGCGCGGCTGCAGCCACGGTGGGGAGCGGGCGCCCCGGGCCGCCGCCGAGAGGGGGAGCCGGAAGTCGGCGCGGGCGCCCCTCGGCCCCGAGCGCCGTGACCTTGGCCAGCCAGTCTCTGGGACCGCGAGATGGAGGCAACCGTGGCTGCCTTTCCGAGGGTTCAGCCTTCGAAGGCGCTTCAGCCTAGCCCCGCGCCTTTGATTTCTCTGTGTGTGTGGAGGGGAAGTGGGGCGTGGGGGAAAGCTCTGGAGGTAGAAATGGGAGAATAAAACAGATTTTCCTTTTGCGCCTAGGGTTTGGTGCCCTCTCGGGGGTTGTACTTAGGAAAGGACTTAGGAAAGGAAACAAATGTACTGTGTAGATTGGAGGGTGGGTTGAGTTAGTGGTCAGTAACAGAATTCGAGCTCTCTACGTAGTCTCTTGGAAGAGACATAGAGAAGCCGAACACCAGGGTCCCTAGTCATGACTACACAGCTGTGATGTTTGTCTTTCTCTTTTTCTTTGGTTTCTCCTTTCCCTCCAAAAAATCACTCTCCTGGGTCAGACACTGCCCAATCTGACGATGTTAGAGGGAGATTTAGAGATTGACAATAAAGGGTGTGTGTGTGTGTGCGCGCGCGCGCGCGCGCGTGTGAGTATGTGTGACAAGGACAGGTCGTGGTGCTGTGGCCGCAGAGTTTGGCGCGGAGGAAAACTTTAAGCGAGAAGACATGTTAGTTTTTCTTGCTTGCCTCTCCGCATTCATTGTAGAGGCATCAAAAGGCAAGTGCCCCTGTGCAGGTGACATTTTTTCTTTTGAGATAGTGATTTTTAATGTTAAGTGTGATATTGGTGAATCAAAGGTTCTTAAGTGAATTGCAGTCCCATTACCCTCTCTGGATGCCAAGATGTTGTGAGGCATGATGCTTACTTATGTGATGAAGAAATCTTCGTGTGTCTATGTAAGACACTCCCTAAAGCTTTGATTATATTGTACAGTTTCTGGGGTGGATTTCAAGGGTTAAATTTGTTTGAGGTTTGTCTCTTCTGGAATTGGTGGGAGGGTTAGTATATGTGTGTGTGTGGGAGAGTTGGCCAAAGAAGCCTCTCAGTCTCTCAGTTTCACAGAAGCTATGATGTAGTAGGAAGGGGTTGGATTTCTTCATGTTGGAAATAATGGGAAAAGAAAGTATTTGCATATTTGGGTCTTTTGGCTCTTGAGCTAGAAATATTTTTGGGTTAAAGGTAGCTAGCCGTGGTGTTTGATTCAATTTAGTAAGTAGGCATTCCTTGAGCAATTTGTTAAAACTAGATAAAATGGAAGTGTCTCATCTTTTCTACTTTGTGGAAAAGTCTAAGTTGGTTTTGTGAATTAGTATCCGTAGCATTTTGTTTCTATTTCTTTTACTTTATTATTATTATTACTATTTTGTTGGGACTGGATTTTGGATTTTGATTATTTCTATTTCTTATTCAGATTTTATACTTTAGGAGCAGTGGATCAGAAAAAATGGGCTGAGTATGGTATATAGCTTGAAGAGAAAATAGGTAAATCTCATTATAAGAACAGATACTATATTTTATATTTGTAGATATTTTTCTCCACTCACATACTATACCTACTTAACCCACACTGAATTTAATAAGGTGCAAAACTTTAGTCTGTTAAACTCTTCCTTATTTTGAAAAAAATCTCCAGATTTGTGTCTATTAAATTACTTGGTATAGTTTAAGCCAAGGGAATGATTTAGATCTCTATTTTTCAGTAAGTGGCATCTTTATATAAAAGTCTTTGATGGAAATAATAGTAAATGTTCTACTTAAACTAGGATTACAAAGACAATGTATTGCCTTTCCTTTTCCTGCCAACAATTTGTTTTTCTTTCTCCCTCATTCCAGGGTTTCATTTCTAGAAAACTTGGGCTGGAAACAGAAGCAGCCATTTGTGTAATCCCAAAAACTTAAATTCGCCAGGAAGCTATAAGAGTAACATGAAGTGGGTGTAATACAATGATACTGCTATTTTAGACATTTAACTTTTCAGAGACTCCAGGATCAAACTTTACTTTTTTATGAATTTCCTGTTTTCTATGTGTGTGTTAATTTTGGGGAAGGCAGAGACTTGGATTATTATGGTACTAAATAGTGTGTATTGTGAAAATATTGGCCAAATTTCATGATTTCACCCCATAAAGCAAGATGATAAGCAAGTCTAAATAATTTAAAGATATTCTTAGGATAGAGTGTTCCCTGTATATCCTCTTGATTCTGCTAATCCAATAAGCATCTTCACTAGGACTAAGTGTTGAGTAAGTGATGGGGGTCATGAGGTGCTGGAAGGTAGAGTGGGGGACAGAGAATATTGGACATCCCTTGAAGATTCTTTTTTCTATCAGGCTTTATACCAGCTTGTGATTTCCAATTGTTGTTCAAGGACATTTTAACTGCCATTGCTTGGTTGTCATCAACTTCATGTACCTTCTTTTAGGTACTTCTCTTAGGTACTATTTCTATTCCTCATATTAGTCTTTTTTGCCCCATCTCCCAAATACGCTTACATTGTTTGAATATTATGTTGCATATTGTGTGGTCTTGGTTGGCATAACTTTTCTTTTAGGGCAGGCATGGGAGGTCACTACAGGTACACAGTACTGTGTAGAATCCCTTAAGTCATAGTGCATAGGAGATTCCCAGGATGTTCATTATTATCTTGGCAGTGAGTTTGCCAATTATCATAATCACAGGAATTTTTAGAGGGCCTCCCATTGCTTTCCTGTCAGAAAGTAAAAAAACGTTGTGGTGGGAACCTTTTTAGTTTACCTGCAAGTACAGGTGCTGAGGTGGGTGTGGGTTGGATGAAATACCTGTGTTTCAGGAGCTGAATGAAAAGATCCTCATACCCTATCTGAGCGGCAGAACCATACAGGTTTCTCTCATTTTGTGTAACTTTTCTGCCCATTGGACTGATTAAATACACTATAGATAAGGACTTTTCCTTTGCTTCTTTCCCACATTAAACCAGTTGGTTACTTTTTGATCACTGGCCACTGATGATAGGCCTTATGGTATCAGTTCTTTTTTTTACCTTTAAAAATGAGGTCTGGAAAAAAAAAATGAGGTCTGGGACTTTGAGGAACTTTACCTTTTCCCTTCATAATTTAGGTAGACTGTGCATTTCATATATATATATATATATATATATATATATATATATATATATATATATATATATCAGCTCAGCCTGCCCTGAGTGTGGAGCTGGAGCAGCATATGGTGCCAGAGATAGAACCTTGGTCCCTGCAGTTGCCTAAGCTCACCTAAGCAGGTGCTTTAGACCACTGAGCCATCTTGCTTTCCCCCTCTAATATGGTATTAGAAGTAATAAGATAGCCTAGTGACAACTGGGTACTGTTTTTTTGTTACTTAATTTAAGAATGTGCAGATTTTCCTGTAGTCTCATTCTGGAAAATAGTTTATGAGTGTGGATGTGACCACTTTGTATTTCCACTGGAAGCACAATTGAACAAGGGAGATTATTATAAAACACTGACAGCAACAAGTCCAGTTCCATAACTGCAAGTAAAGTGAGTTGTGAGTTGTATCCATGTTTCCTCCCTGCTAATCTATCCACAAAATATTTACATTATTGTTGGGACTCTTGAAAGCCACGGTCTTCAAAAAAAGTATAGTTATCAGATTTAAAAGATAAATAGCTTAAACCAAAATAGAAGCTATTGTCCCATAAGTTGTGGAAGACATGAAATTAATCAGTCTAGTCACCCTCAATTTAGGTAATACTTTGTTCTGACCTCTCCCCTCCTATCCCCTATGTTTTAGAATGGAAAGCAGTGAGGTGTACTTTTACTGGGTACCCCAGAATCAATTAGGAACAAAAAAAACTCAGTGTGATTAAAAATAGGTACGGGTACACTTACTGAGATGCAATCCCATCAGTAAGTTCAAAAGTTTAATACTACAGGATTTTTTTTTCAGAGTTATACTTCAGTTTTACACTTTTGGTTTATAATTTTGAAGGAAATTTGAAACTTCTTTTGTTAAACTTAAAAAACTTATTTTATATGGGTATGTGTTTATAGTATATGATGATTTACATTTCTTATGGAGAGTTGGTACTTGTTCATAATACATCTTAATTTTTTTTTAATTCCCTCTCCCCATTCCTTCTTCCTTTTCTCCTCCTGTCTCCAATTCTCGATCCTCTTTGCTTTTCCAAAAGATCTGTCTCTGTTTCCTATTATCTACTATTTTATATTTTGGGTTTCTTGTGTGAGAGAAATAATGTGATATTTAAATTTTTGTGTCAGTTTCTCTCATTTAATATTATGGTCTCAAGTTGCATCCATTTGCCCAGAAATGACTCATTTACCCTTGTTTATGGCCTAAGCTTCTTTTAGAAATAGGACTTTGATCCAAGAATGATGGAACATCCCTGTACTACAAGTACTTGGGAGGCTGAGACAAGATGATTGCTGAGAGTTGGAGGGCAACCTGAGTTACATAGCAATATCCTTTCTCAAAACATAACAAAGTAAAACAAATTTTTTAAAAAACTGGTTAATAAATGAGCATTTAACTAGCTAGTCCATCATCAAATTCTCTGGTTCTTTTCATAATTTTTTGAATTTTCCTTGTTTCTGGTTTTACAGTCTTTTACTCTTGTCATTTTGGAAAGGAATGATTTCCTGAGACACCTTGATTCAGGTCCCGGGTTCTTTATCCTTAAATGAGTATATTGATCTGATTTCATGTTTCCTTCTGTGCTAAAATTCTGTGATTTGTAGGCTTATAGCTGTTTGCATACATTTGCCTCTCTGATACATCTTACACATAAATGCTGAAAATTTTTCCTTCTAAAAAGTTATTTGCTGTTAATTTTAGTGAAGATTGTCTACAAACTTATCACATTGTAAATCATTTAAATTAAAATTTTAATTTCTCATTCCAGAAAATTTGCTGCAGATGGCCTATGCATAAATGCTTTGTAAATTATAAAATGCAACACAAGTGAAAAAGTATAATCACCTATAGATTGCTTCATTTTATTTAGTTAAATTACATTTTAAATTGTATTTATTTTTCCTTATGTTCTCCTGACCTTTAAAAACTAAATTGTTATGTTTTCCATAGCTTTGCTTTTATTACTCCTTTAGCATCAGTTAGTTTGTGGTATGTTTATCCCTTCCTTCCCTCCCTCTCTCCTTCCCTTCCATCTTAGATTCTCATTAGACTGAAAACTTTTGAGATTGCCTGAGCTACATTTAGAGCAAAGACACATGGTCTGTGAGCTCTGACGAAAGCCCAGTATATCCTTGGGTTTAACCAAATGATTATTGAAAATGTTAAAAAAAATTACATCTGAACTGAAAAGGTACAGACTTTCCCTCTTGTCATTACTCCCTAAACAATACAGCACAACTATTTAAATGTATATATTGTATTAGCTATTATAAGAATTAAGGTATGCAGATTTTAAAAATCATAAAAGGAGAATTATATAGGTTATTTGCAAATACCATGCTATTTTATATAAGGAACTTGAGCATCCCCAAATTTTGGTATCCACAAGGATTTCTGGAACCAGTATAACAGATGTTAAAAAGACTATTTTATTTTATTTTATTACTCCAAATTGACTTTTAAATATAATGTATTAACCAGTAATTAATACCATCCTTTTAAAATTTACAAAAATATAGAAAGAAGTCCTCTTGTGTGGTTCTCATTTAGAGGCAGCAAATATTTATTGAGTGGTGTATCTGAGCCAGTTACAATGCTAAATCTTGCTACATTTTAGAAATGAGGAAACAAGGCTCCAGAAGTTAAATGGTTGGTTTAAGATTTCAGTTTATGTTAGTAATGACTTTTGAATTCAGGACTTCTGAATAGACATCACATTTGCACCTGAAAATTGGCTTATCTTCAAGCATTTTTTCTACCCTTGGCCACATTATAACTCTTTTGCTTTCTGGACTCTTTCTTTTTTATTTATTTATTTTTTCTGTGTCTTTTTGAGACAGGGTCTCTCTCTAAGCAGTTCAGACTGGCCTTGAGCTCACTTTTGTAGCCCAGACTGGTCTTAAACTTGCACTTGTTCTTCTGCCTCAGCCTCCCAAATGCTGGGAGTATAGGTGTGCACCACCATGCTTGCCCCCCCTTTTTTATTTTTCCATATGTGTGCTGTGGAACACCTCTAGTCTTGTTGTTTTATGGTATCCTAAGGAATCATATATTCCATGTGCTTAATGCAAGTGTCACTTTAAGATCCTCGTGCTATTTTTGGTCTTACCTTTGTACTTTAGTAATATTGATTCTTTAGTGCTTCTGTCCACATAAGCTTATCTCTGAACAGATTGGTTTTGGATTCTTAATAAAATTCTGCTTATCAAGTATTATTAGTATTGAAGTAGCCAATTACACACATGATTTGATGGATAATTTTCATGTGTTTTCTTTTGTTTAGAATAGTTTGGTCCTTGTGTTTCGAATGGTTGATTTTATTTTAATAGCATTAATGTATCACATCTTAAAATTTTGATTTGCATGTATGGTTAACATACATAATTTTAGTATCAACCATAGATTTGTTCAATAGAAGATATTCTGTGTGTGTGTGTATGTGTGTGTGTGTGTGTGTGTGTGTGTGTGTGTGTGTGTGTGTGTGTAAAAAGATGTCATACCGTATTAGACCAGATAGTTGAAGGATAAAATATACTTGATTTTTGAAAGCATCTGTGTAATTCTAGTTTTACTTTGATGAGTTTATTTGGAGGAAACAAGGGAGAAGTTATGCAAAGTCACGCCTCCCTCTCTATTTCTAAATGGCACAGGAAGTCTATAATTGAATTTCTAAATAGTCATTCATTAAAAGTTGTAGTTACAGAGTACATACTTTGCTCAAGGTGATGTGCTGTTAAAAGATAGGGAAGTAAAATGATAAGACAGAAATCCTATTCTTAAGGTGATTATGACCTAAGAGGTGATAAGACAAATTAAAAAATAGAATACAGTTCTAATTATGTGTAATGAAAGCTCTAAGAGATGTACTAAAACAATAGTACTTGAAGAATTCAGGAAGAGTGAACAATTATTTTCTTCTGAGAGATAAGGACTGGTTTCATAGAGGGCTGGGTGGTTAAGAGCGTTTAAAAGAGGTGTGATTTCTGTAAGGGTAGTGTGAACACTATATTCAGGAAGCTTAAATAGTAAAAAGGAAGGACAAAAAAATATTGGGGTTACTCAAGAAGTAATAGAGGAGAAAATACAAGGAAGAGTGTAGTATCACTTGAAGAGAGAGAGAAAAACAAATATCCTAGATGCAGTCACAATACACTGTCAGATTTTTATGTGGGTAGGTGGTGGGAATGGTAAATGTAGTATGTAGATTTGGATGAAAATGAGAAATATCAGCATTCCAAATTTATGTAATTTTCTTCTTGGCAGGTTTTATACCCAAAATTCTACATTTTCATCATTTTTGAAAATGATTTCATATGTAAGTCTTACCACACTGGGATCTTACTTGTTTTTAAAGTGTATTTAAAAACATTGGAGATGAGGTGGCCAAGTGGTTAAGGTGATGGATTGCTAAAAATACTATTTAGAGTTTTTTAAATAGAAGTTAGACATAATGTTTTTCATTGTTTTATACTTTTTTAAAAAAAGTAGTAGGTACTTTTTGAAATTGTTTATTATCATTTGACATTCTTAAAATGATACAGTGGACTTATTGTTATTATTAGTGTACAGATGTCATCTTGTATATTTTATATTCCTGGTATAAAGGCATCCAACTGTATAAATGAGATTGGTCACTCAACTTGAAAGTCCTGGATCTCAATGTAGTTCATGATTTATTTACTGATTTATTATGCTCTACCATGTTCCCAAAAAGGGTATAAGGCAGGATATGTCATGAAGAGTTTTGGACCTTGTTCCAGCCTTGTCTGTTATTTGATTGATGCCCTCAGCCACCAATATTCAGAGAGAACAGTATTGAAGACAACTGGTATTAAAGAATGTTCTGTGGCATATTTTTTGTTAATTTAGTAGTAATTTAGAGATAGTTACAGTAGAACTGGAATGCCTTTAAAGGTAAGTCATTTAAACTTTGATTACATCTAGGGAAATTGGTTGGAAGGCAATGGTAGAAACCCTTGACCTTGGGAGATTACCCCTCCTCCCATTAGAGCTCTGGCTCTGTTAGAGCAGCTGTCTCTTAAAGTAGGGTCTACACTGAATTATCTGAGAAATAGAAGGAATATTAGAGATCTATTTCTTTGCTTTCAGTCTGTTGTGATATTTTGAAATTTATAGGGGATTGAATGATTGGATTTTTAGATTTATTTTAGACGGTGGTAGGGTCAATACTACCTGTATTGCATTAGGGAATCATTGTAGTGCTTTTCTATGTAATATTTTATAGAGGTTTAGTGGCCATCATGAGGCAAAAGACTTAATTATTTAAAGATGATTTATTTTTTTCATAAAAAGACAAATGTCCCAAATTGATTAAGGGTGGTTTATTTATTTATTTATTTATTTTTTGTGACATGTGGCTGTGAATGGTATGTTACCTAGCAAATAAACACACTTCATCTGTCTCTTTGAGAAAGTATGTATATTGCTAGCAGTGACTCAAAAAGCAATGACCTTTCAGAACAAAAGAGTTCAGTGCTGTGAGAAATATTTGGTTTTTTGTTTTTGTAGTACTAGGGTTCAAACTCAGGACCTTGATGCCTAAGTCACTGAGCTATCTCCCCAGCCTGAGAGAAGATTTTGAATTTGGATGTTTAGAAGTATTTTCTATCATTATTGTATTTAATTTCTCACATTAGTGTTATTATATATTCACTTGGGCTTGGATACAAAGTTCTCTAACCTATATAAAAACTCTTTTAAAAAAGATATTTTAGTGATTTTAAGCGTGTTAGCAGAAAACATAAAAAGGGACACTGCTGTCTGATTAATTCATATGAACAATTGATTGTTGTCAGAAAACATACAAGTACAGCCGGGCATGGTGGTGTATGCTTATAATCCCGGCACTTGGGAGGATCAGTGTGAGTTCAAGATCAGCCTGAACTGCATAGTGAGACCCTGTCTCAAAAAAAAAAAAAAAAGCATACAAGTGCAGTAGCTGAATTTTAGCAAAAACCTATACATAAATGGTGGATAGGATCACAATTGAATGTCATGTTATATTCAGTACAGCTAGTAATTAGTTTTTCTTTTTTTATCTTTGTGAAGTATTTTTTTCAGCCAATCTGATCATTAAATCAAGTAAAATATTGTAAAAATGAGTAGAATTTAGAATAGATCCGCAAGGTATAGTACAGAGTGTGAAAGCAAAATTAAAAAATAATGGGAGGCTGGGGAGATAGCTCCGAGGCACAAGTGCCTGCTTGGCAAGTGCAAGGTCATGAGTTTGAACCCTGGTGCTGCAAAAAATAAATAAATAAAGTAAATAAAATCAAATAAAAAATAATAAAGCATGTTTAGTCACATTATTGTCAACAGAAGTAGAATTAATAACTTCATTAGAAAATGCACAAAGCTTCTATGTCATACATTTAAAAATTTATAAAAATTTTATTTTGTGATAATAGCTATTACTTTTTAGTTTGCACTTTGTGTTGTTTTACAAGATACATAATTTATTGGTTTGATGTGCAGTTTATGTACATTGTAAATAAATATACATTGGTGACTTTCTGTTCAAATCCTTTTGAGCTTTGGGACATATGATAAAGATAGCTACCACTATTATATAGCAAACATTTATAACTTGAAATTTATGGGCTAAGAGCCTCTACACTGGCTATAGGGGAGGTCTGTAAACATTTTGATATTGTATGTAAAATTTTATGTGTGTGTTTCTTTGGAGAGAAGATCTGTAGATTTCAATCAAATTCCAGAAAGGACCCATAATCTCCCCTGAAAGAGTAAGAATATCTGTTGTTAAGAACTGGGATCTCAATAACTCCATTCATCCAGTCTTACCCTCTTGCCAAGTTTAATGGGTATATCTGATGTCATTACTGAAGCCTGCAATACAACTGGATTTACAGTGTTTTTCCATTTTGCAATAAATGTTATTGCAATGCCTTTGGCCTTTACTGGTGTTTGAGCTGTATTTGTTGCATAACTCCCTGGCCCTTTATCACTTGGTTGCTTTTATATATCATTTCTCCTCTCATACCTTCTACTCCCTATAAAAAAGTAGATTTATTATGTAAATGTGGATATGAGAAATATAAATATAAATATCCATTGAGTATTGGGAGATTCTACTAGGTAGGCTATACTTCAGTCACTGTGCTTTTAATACTTCTTTAGCATCTGAACCTCAGCTTTCTAGAATTCTTAGGGCTTGATTTGACATATACTGACTAGATTGTATTCGCTCCTTAGATCTGTTCTCTCTTCTCTTCAATGATATTTTATTTCAGGCCTAATTTTTTTTTTTTTTTTGCTTGTGGGGCCAGGGTTCGAACTCACGACCTTGCACTTGCCCAGCAGGCACTTGTGCCTTGGAGCTATCTCCCCAGCCCCTCAGGCCTAATTTTTGAATTAGTATATAAAGTGGTTTGACTGTTCCTACTCATCAGTCTGCTTTTTACTCTTTACTCATTTTGTTTTAGAATTACCGTCCTAATTTTTACTTTCATTGTGTTACTTTGCTAAAAAACAAAACAAAAAACCAACCAACCAAACAGAAAAACCCTTTAATGGTTCCTTATTAATACTGCTGAGATAAAGTTGTTCAGTAACTCAGCATTTAAAGCTTTCCAGTGTCTGGCACTAACCTGTTTTCTGGCCTCATTTCCCATTAATCTCCCCCAATAGGTTGCTTGTTTGAAATAAAATGATCAGTTTATTGTTCCCTGAATATTGGTAGGGCTTATCCACCTCATTACATATCCTTTCTCCCTGGAATATTGTCTTACTCTAGTCTATACTTTTGGAAATTATGCCTGGTTTTTAAAGTTCAACTCAGATTTCACCTTGCTTTTCAAGTGTTGAGCTGTAAAATTTAAAAGTGTTCTGTGAACTTATTTAGGATTTATTTTCCTTATTATTCATTTAATACTATTTTGTCTATTCTACCTTGCACTGTGTGAAATTTTTTTTTTTTTTTTGTTTTCATGTGCCCTGACATTTACATTAGGGTATGAGAATGGCAAAAAGGCAAAAAAAAAAAGTCATGTTTTTATATCTTGTCCTCTGAAATGTCTTACCCACATATGGATATTAAAATATTTGGTAAATCATATTGATTAAATCACAGTACTATTTATGTATGTACTTAGAAAAATAGATTGTGTGTGCATGTGTGTATTTGCATTTGAGTCTAGATATTGTTTTAGGGAATTCTCTGCTGGTTTTAAGATACTTGAAAAATTGAATTGGAAAGAAGATATTGCTCAGAGAACACATTGCCTACAGGGTACATGTTGGCTGGCAAGGGCTGTGTTCAAAAGTCTGGGATAATTTAGTCATTATTCTCCAGTACAGAACTCTACCTGTCAGAGGCTTAAGAAAAAAATGGTAAAAAGACAAAAGAACTTCTCTGTCCTAAAAGGTACCAAAGACACAGTTCCTAATATCTTGACCATCACTGTCTTTCTGATTTTAATTTTTAAACATATTCTTCACAATAGAACATAATTTTTAAATTAAATTTTATTGTTTGAATGGCAGTACAGGACATGATGGAGTTATTATATCTTAAGGTTTTTCCTAGGAAAAATAATCCCTGTATAGAGTCTCATTTGCTTCAAATCACACATGAATTAAAAGATAACAAATAATACAAAAGATGTCGCATGGGATTATATGATTTAGGTGCTAAGATTTATATGCAAACTCCTCTAGCACTTGCAACTTTCATCATTCATTTGAAATTTGTTATCATGTACTTGTATTTGTTTTTACACAGGGCTTTTCCTTCCAAACAGATTGAAAATTAGGACAGAGGCCGGTGAGATAGTTCAGCAGTCTAAAGTGCCTGCTTAGGCAAGTTTAGGCAACTGCAGGGACCACAGTTTGATCCCTGGCACCACATGCTGAGCCAGCCCTACCCCCAGGGCAGGCTGAGCTGGCCATATCATAAAAAAACAATAAAATAAAATAAAGAAAATTAGGATAGAGATTATTTTTCATTAATTTTTACTACACTGCTTTCGTAGTGCTTATATACCTTTAGTATATGTGTGCAAGTTTGTTAGTGGTAGTGCTAGGAACCTAAGCATGGTCTGCATAGGCTTTCTGGAGGAAGTGAATTTGAATTAGATTCATAGGATTTGGAATTGTATGCATGGCATTGTCCTATGGTACGTGAAAAAAAGCTATATGGTTAAAATAATAGGCTTTGTGCACTGGGGAACAGTTAGATGAAACATTGTACAAATGTCTTTACCTTTGGGGTAGATATAATTTGTTTTAGTTTCCTACTGATTTTAGAGTATTTGAAACATGTAGAAAATGAACATTTGGCTTCAATATAATAGATCCAGACTATTTGTATATGTTCTGTTTGGCTGGTGAGGTTATAGGGTGAAGAACAGGGCAGGGGAGGGAAGGAGAAAAAGGAAAAAGGTTGGGGAGAAGAGAAAGATAGGAAGGATAAGGGAGGGAGGGAAGAGCTTTCAGATACCAGTATAGACCTTTTACTATGAGAATTTTATAAAGTTCTTCCTTAGGAGGATCCCTGGAGAGCTTCCCACTAACCTTTATCAACAGTGTTAATCAATTAAAATTTATGTCTTCTATTTTTATTTCCTTTTCTAATGCTTAGTTGGGTAAGAACTATTAGATCCATGTTAAAATATTGTCCAGTTATGGGCTGGGGATATAGCTTAGTGTAAAGGGCCTGCCTGGCAAGTGCAAGGTCCTGAGTTTTATTCCCAGGACCAAATACACAGTACTAGAGACCTTAGGGTCGGTGAGATAGCTCAGTGGACTAAGTGCCTGTTTAGGCAAGCACAGGGACCAGGGTTTGATCCCTGGCACCACATGACACACTGGCCCCACTCTGGGCATGCTGAGCCAACCACCAAGACTGGGCATGGTAGCACATACCTGTAATCCCAGCACTAGGTTGGCTGAAAACAGGAGGATCATAACAAATCCAAGCTGTGTAATGACTCTATACCTAATACATAAAAACAAAACAGAACTAGAAAGGTTAGGTTCTCATTTATCTATGACACTTACTTTTTCCACAATTTTATTTCTGAAGTATCAGTACTGAAGTTTTTAAACCTTGGGCTGTCTTTTTTATTGTATTTCAATATTTTCTTTTCTTTTTTAATTAGAAAGTAAACTATGTATATAACATATGACTGGATTCTAGCAACAAATTTATTTATTTATTTTGATTTAATATTTTTATTCCAGCAACAAATTTAAAGAAATAGAAACATAATTAAAATGTAAAGCCAGGCATGGTGGCACACCTCTGCAATCATAGCACTTGGGAGGCTGAGGCAGAAGAACAAGTGCAAATTTGAGACCAAGCCAGGGCTACAAAAGTGAGCTCAAGGTCAGCCTGAACTGCATAGCGAGACCCTGTTTCAAAAAAAAAAAAAAAAAAAAGGAAAAAACAAACAAACAAACAAACAAAAAGTAAAAATCTGTGTTACATAGTAGCTGTTAGTTTAGGCTGTCTGGTATTCCCCTCTCTTTGCTCTTTATTACTATTTTAGATCATAGTTTCCTTGGCCAGGGGATGGGCACATGGCTCAGGCTTGGCCTATCATAATTGCCTTCTTGGGCACAGTGATTGTTGGAGGATGGCGCTGTAATGAATTTCAGAGATCTCCTTTGATACTGAAAAATGATGAAGGACAGGCTCATCCTACTGGAGTTTCTAAACTGGGTGAAGATGGGAGGCAGACTGCCATGAAGGATGCCTGCCTCCCATGAGAAAGAATGAGGGTAGCACACAGATTGAGATAGAGGATTCTCTGGATCCGTGTGCACCTTAAATTAGATCCTACTTTATATTTCCTAGTTAAATAAGCTGATCAGTTGCTTAATTTGCTTCTACATTTGATTTGACTTTCTGGCCTTTGGAACAGAAAGAATCTTGATCCAACAGACCTAATTGGCAAGACTCCTCCCTCCTTACACACCCCCAAAAAGGATCTCATGAGTTATTATGGACTTTTAAAATGTAAAGCTATGGGAATTTTTGTGTGATAATATGAAGGAGCCATTATATCTTTTAAGCAAGTGCATAAAATGATTTTCATTTAATTAGTTCTCTTTTATGGGACATTTAAATATCCAGTTTTTTGTTCTTGTAAAGTGTTTCAATAAATATTTTCTTTTGTACTTTTTGTGGCACATATTTGAGAATATAACCATGGAATTATGATGATGATGATGATGATGATATTTGTGTTTTAGGGAAGGGTTTACAGGGTGTTCGGGGTCTCACTACTAGATTGGACTCATAGTGATCCACCTGTTTACAGACTCCCAAGAGCTGGGATTACAGGCATGTGCCACTCTGCCCAGTCTCAATTGCTGCTCAGTGCACCCTGGAGGTAGGGCTGGCACTGCAGGCCCGGGGAGTGAACCCCCAGCCTCTGTACCCACTTTCGGGCACTTTAATCTGCTCAACTATTTGGCCGGCCCTTACCATGGAATTATTGGGTATGTGCATATTAAACTGATGTTCTATCAAGTTGTCACTTCAAAGTCTATATCACCTTATATTCCCACCAGTGATAGATTCATTTTGGCAGTTCATACTTGTACATAATGTACTTCATAATTTTCACTCTCATCATCCCCCAACTTAATAACCTTAACAAATATTCATTGTAGTTTGGCTTTTGTACCTTTATTACCACATTGTGTAGTAGAGAATGTTGAGACTCAGTTGCTTGGCATTTGGTAACTAGAATTCTTTCAGAGGAAAATTTTTGTCCTTTGTTTTCTTGGCTCACCTCCAGTGGAGAGGTGGATTGGCTTCTTACTTAGACATTTTTATTGGTTAAGTTCCTTGATTTTCCAGAAAATATTAACTGGATCCTACAGTTGGCTGGCTATGCAGTACACACACAAACACACAAATGCTTATCATTAGTAACCCAACTTCTGTCAAAAACCTTGTAGTTAGCAAAACATTCCTTAAGAAAAGAAACAGCACTCTTTGAGAGTTTATTAAAATACACTCAGTACATTACTTTAAAACATTAGCTTCTACTTAAATCATGCTAGAATACCAGAGAACTCTGTTTGTTTATTTATTTTTTCCCGGTAACAGGGATTGAACTCAGGTCCTTGCTCTTGCCAGGCAGGTACTCAGGCCTCTGAGCTATCTCTGTGGCCCCAGAACTCTGTATGTTGATTGTATTGTTTTAGAGTAAGTAGAACTGCCTTAACAGAACTATTCTTTGGTATAACTCAATCAACCTTTATTGAGGGCCAGTAAAAGAAACAGCTTTATGAAAGGTACTACTCTTACTATAGGATCCTTGAGGAGGTATTATCTCCTTTATCTACGAGTGCCTTTTTAATGTTATTGCTACCACCACCAATACTATTAGCCACTGATCTGAGGACTGACTGAACCCAGGATGAACCAATATTTGGTGGGCAGATACTTGTTTGCTTTTAACTGAAGACACATGCTTATGTCTAAAGAGAGATACCTATTCATAATGACAGATTAGGGAATGGTTAGGAACATGGGCTCTGAAGGTAGATTTCCTCAGCTTGACTTCTAGCACTGTGTTACTTAACTTCTTGGTGCCTCAGCTTTTAAAGCTATAAAATTAAGATTGTAATTCCACCTGCTTCTTCAAGATTGTTGTGAGAATTTCATGAGCATGCATACATAACATACTTGGAACATGTCTGGCCCAGGACTCATAGAATTATTGTTGTTTTTGTTTGTTGTCAGCATCATATTATTAGAAGCCACGTACTATCCCAGGCCTTAGTACCAAGGAAAGCTGTTTTCTCTTTGATCAGTGGATTAGTTTCTGTCACTAAGTTGTTGAGAACTCTTGCAACCGGTTGTGTGAGATGAGTAGTGTTTCCTTTGCAACTGTACAAGACCTTGTGATACATAACGTACTTATGTTTGTGTGGTAAACTTACTCCTGACTTTATTTTCCTTCTTCATTTTCTCTGCATATCTTCTTCACTTTTTTTGTAATTGCAGTGACCTTGTGAACTGTCTCAAATCCTTTTTGGAATGTTATGGAAATTTGGAATAATATAGAAATTAACATGTACCTATATTGAAATTTCAGCTTAGTTTTCCTCCGGTCAATTTTAGGTTGACTACCTCTTAATGACAAGGAGCTGTAATTTTCATTAAGATACTTCAAATCATATTGTAGGTGGTTTACTTCTTGGGAGGTTCCTGTTATAGCTAATCTTGTTGATGGTGTAGGTTTTCTTTTAAGCTTTAATTATGTTCATGTTCCTTCTTGGCTTTTCTCCTTGTTGTAGTTGTTGTTGTTCCTTTGACCTTTGTTCCAGCTGTCTCTTAAAGATGTTGAAGGGAGGTTAAACAATTGTAAATTTGTGGTCTTTAAAATTACTTTTCAGAATAAGACTTTTATTTTAGATTGTAACAGACAGAATAAAGACAATATGTACTCATTGTGCTCTTCTTCTAAAAACAAGAATACTGGGCCAGCTAGATAGCTCAGTGAATTAAAGCACTTGCTTAGGCAGACACAAGGGCTGGGGTTCAATTCCCAGCTTGGAGTGCTGGCCCAGCCCTGTCCCTGGGGCATGCTGAGACAGCAACTGAAACTGCGTGCATGGTGGCACATGCCGGTAATCCCAGCGCTTTGGAGGCTGAAAATAGGACAATCACTACGAGTCTTATCTGTGTAGTGAGACCCTGTAGAGCCTGTACTAAATGCAATAAACAAATAAGCAAAAATAACAATGTTAATTTATTGATTTTAATGGAAAAAAACAAATGTCCCAAAGCTTGAAATGCTCTACGTATTCTTGTAGGACACTAGAATATTTACTTCCTCAAAAAGATATCTAGATCTAGATCTAGAGATATATAGATCTAGATATAGGTATATGAGGCTGGTGTTACTAGGTTTTTAAACATTTTTCATTGATTAATTAAAAAAATTTTTGAGACAAGAGTCTAGTGCAGGTGGGCTGGTGTTGAGCTCATTATGTAGGCCAGGCTGATCTCAAACTCCTGTGGTCCTCCTGACTCAGCCTCCTTAGTGCTGGGATTGCAGGGATACACAACCATGCCTGGCTGTTCCTGGCTTTTTTTGTAGGAGAATTTAAAAAAATCAGTCTTTGTTTAAATATCACTTTAATCTTTTTACGTTTGCACCCCTCCCCCCATTTATCTTTTGAAGAGCCTGGGTGGGTGGTTTGTCCTATAGAATTTCCTACAGTCTGGCCTTCAATTCAGTTTTTTTTTTGGGGGGGGGGACTGAGGTTCAAACTTAAAACCTTGCACTTGCCAGGCAGGCACTTGTGCCACGGAGCGATCTCTCCAGCCCCTCAATTTAGTTTTAATATGTTACTTGTAATATATATACAGTATCTTGTAAGTTGATAATTTGATATAAAAGCTTGATTAAGGTTGAGTATAAGCATAAGATAAGTTTATGGATGGTGTTGTGAAACATACAAAATGTCTAGTTATCCTTTTGTGATGTCAGTAGTTGTTGGTATTGCTACTGGCTTCTGATTCGTAAAATCCTCAAGTGATCACCATGGTGTTTAGATGAAAAAGGAGGAATGGTAGTTATTGTACAGATAGGACTCCTAGGAACCCAGGAGAAAAAAGCAATGTTCTATGGAATCAGAGAACTCAGGTTTTAGTCTTGACTTCCTTGCCTACGAGCTGTTTGATCCTGCATAATGAACAACAAGGACAGCACAGCTATAATTCACTTATTGCTTATTTTATACTTGCTTCTCTGCAGAAGGTTTAAATATACCTAATGAAATCCTAACTACACTGTAAGCCAGATATTCATCTTTATTTTGCAGTTCAGAAAGGTTATGTAGACTGTCCCAGTCTGCTTTGCTAAGAAGTATAACATACTCAAGTCCTGCTTGATACCAATGTAGTGCTTTTAATAATTTTGTTTTTTCATGTCTATACAACTGATGTGAAGGTAGCTACGTTATCTACCTTGTAGAATTAATTTTTTTCTTGTTTCAGAACTTTTGTTTTACTTTAGCTTGGTGATTGGTATATATACTAACAACATCTGTTTTGTCTGAATTGCTTTATAGTTAATACAATTACTAAAATATTGACCTAGTATTTACATGTGTCATAGACTAAAGCAGAGAGAACTGTGGTAAATTGGTGGTGAGCACATAGAGAGCTGTGTTGAGATGTGTGCCCATATCTTGGCTCATTGGTGAAGGGTGTTGTCCACTTGAGGCACACATAGAATGTGTTTTGTTTTTATTAAGCGTTGGTGATGTTTGTTACAAAGCTCCAGGCCTTGATCTGGACACTTTTTCTTGGTACATTATTTCATGAAGTTCTTTTGTTACTCTGAAAATCACCTGGTAAAAATCTGTTTACTATGGTGAAATATCTAGTATTTTACTATAATAGTCCTGAGAAGAGTTTTTTATTCATTGTTATTGAAATATAGTTTATAAAACATAAATCACTTTTACAAAGTTTAAAATTTGGTGGCATATAGCAATTTACAAAGCTACATAATCATCACTGCTATCTGATAATACCAGACTATTTCACTGTCCCAAAAGCAAATCCCACAACTAATAGCAGTCACTCCTTATTTTCCTCTTCCTCAGTCCCTGATAACAACTATTTCTATGGATTTGCCTATTTTGAACATTGTGTGTAATCAGCATCATACAGTATGAGACCTTTGCATTTGATTTCTTTACTAGGCACAATGTTGCCATGATTCATTCATATTGTAGCCCTTATCAGTATTTTGTTCCTTTTAGTGCTCAAGTGATATTCCATTATATTCCATTTTAACTATTAAGAGGTTGACTATTACAAATTGCATATACAATATTTCACATGGACATTTGTTTTTATTTTTCTTGGTTGTATACCTTGGAACAGAATGGCAGAATCATATAGTAATGCCAGGTTTAACATTTGAGAAACTGTAAAATTGTTTTCAAAGTGGTGGCTGTATCATTTTATATTCTGGCTACCAGTGAGGGTTCTGAGTTTTCTATATCCCCAGAATTATATATTATCATACTTTGATTCTAGCCATCCTATTGGGTATGAAGTGGCATCTCATCATCCCCACCCACCCATTCTGGGAATGAAATGCAGGGCCTTGAACATGCTAAGCAAGTGCTTTACCGCTGAGCCACATCCTGAGTCTTCATTGATTTGTATTTCTATAGTGATTTTTTTTTTTTTTTTTTTTTTTTGTCTTTTTGAGACAAGGCCTTGCTATGTGGTTCAGGCCGGCCTTGAGCTCACTTTTGTAGCCCAGGCTGGTCTCGAACTCGCACCAATCCTCCTGCCTCAGCCTCCCAAGTGCTGGAATTACAGGCATGTGCCACCATGCCCAGCTTTTCCATAGTGATTCTATTGAATAACTTTTCATGTGGTTATTGGCCACTTGTATATTGTTCTTGAAGAAATACCTATGCAAATACTTTTATCTATTTTTAATTGTGTTTGTCTTTTGTTATTGAATTGAGAAAATTCTTTATTCTAGATGCACATATTTTCACATATTATCTTTATAAATATTTTTCTATCATATGGTTTTTGTAATAACATTTGAGTAAGGGAAGTCAATTTTGTTGATTTCTTATGTTTCTGCTGACATATCTTAGAAACTATTGCGTAATCCAGAGGTATTAATCCACTGGAAAAAAATTTTCTACATGGTACTAGGTAGGCTTCTTTCTTTCTTTCTTTTTTTCTGTGGTAGAGACAAAGGTCATTATTTTCCAAATACCACATCAGCAGCACTTTCTGTTTCACCTCACTTGGTAATATTTAATTACTTTATGATTCTGTTACTTCATTAGTTTCACCTCTGATTCCCTGCAAACTGAGTATTTTGTTAGTGTTAAATGAAGTTTATCAAGAACATATTAACCTTTGCACTTACAGGATGTGAGAATTGGGGAAAAGTGTATTATTGATCAGTCAGTCTAACCTTTTATTGGAAGAGAAGAGCCCTTCAATATTTGTGAAGAATGGGCTTTCAACTTCTTGGACACCTTCAAAGATGGTTTGTTCATCAGTGTTCCTTGTACTGCAATGATAGTTACACTGAGAGGTTTTACCAGGAAAAAATATTTCAGAGGCAGAAGGGTAAAAGTTCAAGTGCATTATAGTACTGATAAAATTAAAAGGAGTTGGTTGTCTGTATTTTATTTGTATTATACTCCACAATATTATAATTAAATGAGAGCGTAGTTTTACTAGTATGTAAGAGAAATGATTGTATTCCTAAGCAGTCCAGTTTAGCTTTTAAAAACTTAAATGGTTAAAAAATTTATGTGATTGGATAGGAATTTGCCTTTTGTAATGAGTTTCCATTTTACCAGTGTTCTCTTGAATTTCTGAGTCTATACTTGATCTTAGCCAAAAAGCTGAAAAACAATAAATTTGTGAGTCTAAAATTAAACTCAGTACTTCACCTATATGCCTTGTAGTATGAAGTATTTTTTCCTCTTTATGTAATCAAGAACTAAGCTGCTTTTGGGAACTACATCATCTTTGGGGCTCATTAATAAGAGTTCATCTCTCATTTCTTTGAAACCCGAGAGTTGTGAAAGTTCTTTTGCACTTACAGACTTTCTTGGTAACTTACTAGCTATGTAATATTAGCCAAAACATCCAACTAAAAAAACTCAACTTTCTTTTTTTACTGAATCCGGGTAATACTTCCATTTTTACAGTATTGCTGGATAATTAAATGAGATATGTGCCTATATGTGCACCTGACTTGAGCAAAGTAAATGGAAATAAATCTGTGAAAATAGACTTCTGTTATAGATGCTTTCCCCCCCCCCCTTGGTTTACTTAGATATTAACCATCTATTAAAGTCCATACCTCTTTATAGTCTGGATTAATGGGAATATTTCAGAAAAGGTTTTTTTTTTTTTTTTTTTGCCAGCTCAGCCTGCCTTATACCTGCCTATGTTTGCCTAAGCAGACATTTTAGACCACTGAGCTATCTCGCCAGCCCCTTGATAGAATATTTAAAATATGCAGAAAAGAATAAATGATAGTAGCTCATCACACATATCTTATACCAGCCTCCTGAGTGCTGTGCTTACAGGTATGCCTCACTGTGCGTGGCATATTTTGTGTGTTTTAAGCTTTAGATATGTGCTCTACTACAGTAGCATCTGGCACTACAACTTTTCTTCCTCCTTTCCCCCCAAATACCTATTACATGTCAACACTATATGTTACTCATGTTTCTCTGGGTGGTTAGTACGTTGTGTCTAGTGTTTTATTATTAAGACAATACTATAGTGATCATTCCTGAAGATTCTTCTTGGGAACAGATATGACTTCTTAGAGAACATTCAAGGTGTGTGTGTGTGTGTGTGTGTGTGTGTGTGTGGAGAGAGGATAGGAATTATATATTGAAGGATATGTGCTGGTTCAACTTCAGAGAATAATCTGACATTTAATAAAGTATAACAACATTATTCTTTAAACTTGATTTTTAATTTTTTTTTTTTTTTTTTTTTTT
>PVJA010023437.1:0-33014 GCA_004027025.1 Myocastor coypus | reverse complement strand
AAAAAAAAAAAAAAAAAAAAAAAAAAGAAAGATCCAGTCTGGGCCTGGTGAGATGGTTCAGTGGTCTAAAGTGCCTCCTTAGGAAAGCTTAAGCAACTGCAGGGACCATGGTTCAATCCCTGGAACCACATGTTGTGCCAGCCCCATCCCAGGACAGGCTGAACTGGCCCTGATACCGAAAAAAAAAAAAGCGAGTTTGTTACATCTTTCAGGCTCTGAATTTTTGGAATCTTCCTTTGGGGTCAAACTCAAAAATCTTCAAAATCACTCAGCTATATCTTATTTTTTTATTGATAATCAGGGTAGATCTTGCTAAATATCTCCAGCAGCACCCATGTCACATCCTCAACATGAGACTGTTGTGAAATTTTCTACAACACGTTATTTACTTCGATAATCTTAACCTCAGTTCCCTCAAATTCTCAGGACAGGAGAAAAATATACAGAGGTATTTGTTTTTCCAGAACTTGACCCCAACTAGCAATACAGTCTTTGTTTGTAACTGAAGATTCTAGTGCCTGTTGGTTGCCAGGTGTGCCACTGTTGGCATTATGGCCACTGTGCTCAGGCCAGAATCTCGCAGCAAGCTTGCCCATAGCATTCTGAAGCTGCTTATCTAGGCGGAAGATTCAGATCTTTCCAAACCCCCATGAACTCATTCCAAAAGCTTCTGGACGTTACGATCAGGTTGCATCACAGAAATTGTCCCACTTCTTTGGTGCTAACATCTGGGTAATTTCCTCAGAACTGGGGCTGCATCGTTCATACTCTCAACTTTAAAGAGGAGAGGATTATTTGGGTCTCGGTGTGTAAAGGGTTCAGCCCACAGTCAGCTGGCTCCAAGGTAGGGTGGCCTGGCAGTGGGGAGGGGCAGAGACACTACCATGAGTGAGAGACCAGAAAGAGGTCAAAAGAGAAGGGAGAGAAACACATCCCATCCAGGCCACACCTCTGCAGTCCACCTCTTCTGATCATGCTTCTCCTCACAGCATTGCATTCAGCTATAGACTCTCAGTGGGCTCACCAACACATGAGGATCAAACTTCTAAAATGCAGTCACTTCCCCGGAACCTCACTTGTGAGTCTATGTGACTTTGAAGGGGACATCTAGATATAATGGGCAGCACTAGGGGATAGGGAGATAGCTCCGAGGCACAAGTGCCTGCTGGGCAAGTGCAAGGTCGTGAGTTTGAACCCTGGTCCCACCAAAGAAAAAAATAATAATAATGGGCAGCACTAACCCCTTGTAATTTCAAAGTTCTGTGATTCCACTAGCACCTCACACGTCCTTCCCTCTACTGCTTCCACTTTTTTCTATTTTAAAATGCATTTTGACACTTGTAAAATGAAACGAGCTCAGTTCCTGACAAAAATCTGAAGAAAGTTTTTTCTATGTGCAGTGACACACGCCCACGCACTAATGTTTTTATTAGATATTGGCAGTTCAGGAGACAGGTAGCTGGGGTCTTCTTGAAAAGGACTTTTTAATCACCTTCTGTAGAGAACTTCCACACAAGTGAAACATCATCTGAATGGGTTGGTGAAATTCAGAGCCAGTACAATGTCCAGATGTGAGAGGCTGAAAGATCCTCCAGGTCTCAAAACAAACTGGATGGAAAACATTTGCCTAAGCAATAAATAGGGACCTAGTAGGTCAGCATATCACACTTCCTTTGAAAAAAAAATAACAGCCTGTGAAGTAGGCAAAGATAGTCCTTGAAAGACCCAGTTAATTGCATCAATATAACATGAGACCTTGTTCTCTGTATTTGCCATCTTGGCCCTTGTTGTCTTTCAAGCTTGAAAATGTCATCTCTGGCTCTGAAAAAGCTATCATTTGTCAATAAACTGTGCCTACATTTTGTACAATGCCCTGCATGTCTTGCCTGACACATATCATTAGTGACACAAAGAATCAAGGTGCATTGCTGGTTCTTTGTGGTGCTAAAATCTTATGCTGTTACGTGGTGGTGTGAGGTTTCATGTCCGGTGATATCAATATCAGACTGGTCAGCAATGATTTATATTTCTAAAAAGGCACATAAACTACATGTTTTATACCCCAACAGGAAGCTGAGGTTGCAGGAATGGCATCCCATCCTCCCAGTGTAGCTCTGAGAGGGGCCTCTGGATGAGCATAAAGTGAAGCCTCCATCCAGCACATGGTGAAGGTGTGGTTTGTCCGGGTGCCTAACACTTCACAGCTTCTACCTCCTGCCTTGCCTTTTCCTCTCCTGTCTCAGTGTAACAGGCGATTGGACACCACATTCTCAAAACTTTGCAGAACAGTGAGGCCTAATGACCTCAGGTGAAGTGTTTTCTCAGGGATGCAGGCATTTGGGGAGTAAAATAGCGAACATACAACTGAAATTACCAAAATTTGCCCCAAAGTTGGCTCCTGGAAGCGCCAGTGAAAGCATCACATCCCAATAGGACCAATGTAGCTTCTGTGCAGGACTTTCAAGAATTCACTGGCCTTCTATGAGGGATATCTTGGGGCCCAGTGGTCTCGCACCTTTTTCTCTCCTGGTACCCATAAGTAGTAGAAGATGACTGGGATAAAATCATCATTGCCTTCAAGTCTCCCTTTCCCCCAGCCTCCTCAGCTGCCCACATTGGGAAGGTCAGGGCTCATCTGCTGCTCTCAGTGAGCTGCAAGTCCACAGGGTTGCTAGGAGTTTCACTGTTTTTGAACATTCCAGGAATGCTCTCCAATGGGAGAAGCCACTCTGGAACTGGCTCTGCAGCTGGAGATTTGAGGGGGGTGGGGAAAGCTCTTTAGTAACTTCCTGGAAGGAGAGCCTGCTCTGCGTTCCACCTTGAGTCATCTCTCTGCTGCAAAAGGCATTCTTACCAGATTGAGGCTTCCTGCTGTGTAGCGGTGCATTCCCCCTGGTCACTGCATCTGCCCAAACCACAGAGCAGGTCCCCTTGGATGCCCACCACACCCCAGGCATCAGAGGTTGGTCCAGCTCATCCAGGATTGGATCTCTCTGCCACCTCTTCTAGTGAGATTGTTCCCTTGACCACCTCTCTGGTTAGCTACACACAGGCACTGTCACTCTCAGACTCACTTCAGGCCTCTGTGATGCAGCCATTACCCTCTTGCTGGAGAAATACAAAGTTTGGGTGAAAGTGCTTGTGTCAGTTTTCCCTCACTGTGTCCCTGATGGATCAGGTGTTAACTATTGGATAAAATAAACATAAAATCAGGAAAGGTGAGTTTTGAGTAAGGTTTCAGCCTCCTGTCAGTGGCTTCATTGTCCCTGGGAAATTGCTTTCACACAACATGCCTGTGGGTATTCATGGTGGAGCAGTGTGCCCACCTCCTGTCAGACAGAAACCACAGGCACCTGAGGTCCCAGGTCGCCTTTATTGGCCTATCACCAAGCACTGAATTTCTTGCTCTAGATTGCACCTCCCAAAGTGCCTCTGAACAGTGCCTTGGCTGAAGACCAGACTTTCATTCTAGGGGTGTTGGGAGCCCTCAGGATCTCATAAACAGCACCTCAATTGCTAGAACATCAGCCCTTCATATGGATTCAAGGAAGGGGTCCAAGGGCCAGGGATATAGCTCAGCAGGGAAACATCTGCTTGGCAAGTGCAAAGTCCTGAGTTCAATGCCCAGTACAAACAAAGGTACATATAGATTTCAGAATTTATGAGTCAATGCAAATTTGTTTTCTCTGCTAGAGAAGAAGCATGCTAACATGTTTGATGTAATTAAATACAATACAGGCAAATGGTAATTTTCTTCTTTTCCTAATTGTAGTTTCAACTTTGACTCAGGACATGAGACTAAAATATAATGCCTCTCTAATTTTTTTTCTCTCTGCACATTGAAGAAATTGGCTTACATGATAATCTATACAGTGCACTGACTCATAGTTTGTGTCAATCACTGAAGATGTTAGTACTGATAGTGTTGTCTTTCTAAGGCTTTCATTGAACTACTTGTAAACTGCATCAATATTGCATGTCACAGTGAAGGAATTAGGTCTTTGACAATTGTAGTGAAGCAGTTCTGCTCACACAGAATTTTATATGTAACTGCTGAGAAAGATTTGCCAACTGTATAGGCATGTGCACTTGTCTTGTGTCTGTGTCTTACTTGTAGAAGATGGAACTTGTAAGCAAAACAGGTCAACACATTTCTTCCCATTACATTCATCTACATTTTTACAGGATGTATAAATATGGTAGCTGGGTCAACTCTAATTTGCCCAGCAAATTGACTGTACAAAAATCTCTATTGCTAGGGCTGGGGAAATAGCTCCATGGCACAAGTGCTTGCCTGACAAGTACAAGGTCGTGAGTTCAAACCCCAGTCCCATAAACAAACAAACAAAACAAAACAAAATAAATCTCTATTGCTCACCTTAGGATAGTGATATCTGAATTGATGTGGAAATGTATAAAGAATTGTATGACATTTATGAAGCAAAGATAACAATTTGAACAGAAAGTTGATTTAACTAATTATGAAAAATCCTGAAATGTAACAGCAATTGTTTGTGGTAGTTCTGCGAGGACAGCTATAAGAGTGCATGGAATGTGTTGGTGTCCAAAATTAACCCCTAGTACATACTCAGAGGATTTCTCAGGGATGTCGGACATATGTGTGTGAGAAGTTGGTATCTACACATTAGGTGGAGTTGTGTCTCAAAAACATACACGCTGAAACAAACTGATTTGTAGATAGAAATACAAGAGCCAAAGCTATGGAACCAGTATAAGGTGATCTATTCCTCTGGTTAAGGAATTGTTTTCAAGATATGACACCAAGATACAGCGAAAAGAATAGATTAAGTGCTGTTCAGTACACATTTTTGAAAAAATTATTCAATATATTTTCAATGAGAAAGACATCTGGGTAGCAGAAAATAATAGTTTGCTGCTCATGCAAGTGGTAAGGAAACATTGTTAAGCATATACAAAAAGATTCTTACAAATAAATAAAAAGTATAAAAATATCCCAAGTAGGGGCCCGGCGGAATGGCTCAGTGGTTTAAAGCGCCTGCTTTGGAAAGCTTGGGCGGCTTCAGCGACCGCGGTTCGATCCCCGGCACCACATGCTGCGCCAGCCCTGCCCTCAAGGTGGGCTGAGACGGCCACAAAAATGAGTGAATAAACAAAGGTTCTGAAACAAGAAAAAAAAATCCCAACTAAAAAGTATAACTGTTTGAATAAAAAAAGAGTTACACAGTGATAATCGTAAGAAAAAGTGGTTGATTACATTAATTTTTTTTCAGTACTGGGGATTGAACTCAAGGCCTTGTTCTTTCCAGGCATTTATTTATTTATTTATTTATGTATTTATTTTGGGACTGGGGTTCAAACTCACGATTTTGCACTTGCCAGGCAGGCACTTGTGCCACACAGCTCTCTCTCCTGCCCCTTCAGGCAGGCACTTATGCCGCTGAGATATCTCCACAGCATGACTATGTTAATGCTCATGTAAATTCAAATCTAATTTCCTATAATGTATTCTTTGTAGTGAGTGAGATAGCTGAACAGCATAAAAGCCTGCCTAGAAAGCATGAGGTTCTAGGTTAGTCCATGGTACCATGCACAATAAAATAAAAATACTTTGCAAAATTAAAGTTTTCTTCATTTAGTTTTCAGGATAACTTTTATTTTTTATTTCATTTTTTCTGGGGAAAAATGGTATACATTTAGAATTAGCCAGCTGGACTACGTTTAGATGATCCCAATTTTGTTGGCAACATCCAATGCATCATAATCGGGAGCCAGACGAACATATGCCTTCTTCTCTCCATCAGGCCTGATCAGGGTATTGACCTTGGCAACATCGATGTCGTAGAGCTTCTTTACAGCTTGCTTGATCTGGTGCTTATTGGCTTTGACATCCACAATGAACACGAGTGTGTTGTTATCCTCGATCTTCTTCATGGCTGACTCTGTGGTCAGGGGGAACTTGATGATGGCATAGTGGTCAAGCTTGTTTCTCCTCGGGGCGCTCTTCCGAGGGTACTTGGGCTGCCTCCGGAGCTGCTGCGTCTTGGGACGACGGAAGGTGGGTGAGGTGCGTACCTTCTTCTTTTTGTGCCTGAAGATACCTTTCAGCACGGCCTTCTTGGCCTTCAGAGCTTTTGCTCTGGCTTCAGCTTTACGAGCGGCAGGGCCATCCTTCTTTGTCTTCGGTGCCATCTTGGTAACAATCCAGAATCACTTTTTAAATGGTAGGAAAACAAAAGGACACATTCTATGGTTACCATGGTATGTTTTGACATATGCATATATAAATTGTACAGTATTTATATCAACATAAGCATCAATCCTGAAATCTATATGGTGAAAAAGCAATTTATGACTCATTTTTAAATGAATTAAGGCAGACTGATCTTTGTAATTCAACTCAGCTTGTCTAGCAAAGGTATGACACTAGAGATCATTAGCAGATACACAGTTTCCAAGCACTTGGGCAGGAAGAAGGAGGAATGAAGAACAGAGATTTTATCCCATTTACAGTGAGTTCACTGAAAGAAAAAATGATGTCCCTTTTCACCTGAATAAGCAACATTCACAACTGTGATCCTTCCAGAGTGCACCCAGCCAATTCTGCTATTGTCCCTATTCAATGAACCTTTCTCCTAGTTTGGATTTACTACTTGCCACTCCCTTATTTTAAAAATATCTTCTCTACTTTTGTATTCTAAGTAATATAGTATTCATTACTTTTGTGGAACTGGGGATTGAACTCAGGACCTTTCCCTTGCCAGGCAGGCACTTGTGCCCCTGAGCTATCTCCCCAGCCCATAGTATTCATTTTTGCTTGACTTCAAACTCACACAACTGAGAATATATTCCTTTATGTGGACCACTAGTACAATTAAGAAATCCAGCTAAATATCCTTATAATGAGACATCCTACAAAATACTTGACTTATATTCTTTCAATGGGTCAAGGCGAGTGCTGGGGAGATAGCTCAGGAGCAGGCAAGTACAGGGTCTTGAGTTCAATTCCTGATATCGAAATAAATAGATAAATAAATAAATGAATAAATAAATAATTAAATTAATTAATAGGTTAAGGCTAGGAAACATAAATGAGGATAGAAGCGACTGCAGTTTGGAGAAGGCTTGATCTGGAAGATGGACCCTAGACAGCACCCAGTGACTGCCATGCAGTGATGTGCAGCACTGTGCTCTATTCCTGTCTGCAGGGTGTGGACATGAACTGTGATTTTCTGACCATCTGCAGGACATTGTATAGCAACTGGAGATATGGCTCAGAGGCCCAAGTGCCTGCTTGGCAGACTCAAGGTGCTGAGTTTGATTTCCAAAACTGAAAAAAGACACTGTCCATGCAACAATGTACTCACATAGACAGAAGACTGATTTCATTATAATAATAAATACAGGTAAATGGTTACATAAGCACATCTACTTGCTTAGAGAGATAAAAATTAACAAGTGTTAATGAGGATGTGGAGAAAGGGGATATTTGCACACTGTCAGTGGGAATGAGAAGCACTGCAATTAAAATGGCACTACTGCATGATCCAGTTCCTTAAGCACTGGTTTATGTCCAAAGGGAATGACATCACTATGTTAAAGAACATCCGGTTTTCCATGTTCACTGCAGCACTGTCCATAATAGCAAACAGAAATAATCAAGCTAAGTGTCTATCTACTGATGAATGGATGAAGAAAATATAGTACATACCTCAAATAATAGTATTCAGCAATACCAGGGAATGAAAATATGCCTTTGGCAAGCATATGGATGAAACTATAGGTCATTATGTTAGGTGCAATTAGACAGGCACAGAGGAAAAGTACGACTTGACTGTACTCACATGTAGAGTCCAATATAGTGAAATTTCAATGATGTATTTAGACCACTGATAAAAACAATAATACGCAAAGATGAATAAATATCACTTCAAAGCAAGGTGTTCCATGCACTTGGGATTTTCATCTTAGTGGAGAACTGCCTCCTTGATGACTCAGAGGCAGCTTTCAGCTTTCAGGAAAGACCCACAAAATACAGAGCTGAGTGCAGCCTGTGCTCAGGAGGCTGCAAAGATCAGAGGCGGTTGGTGCAACTGCCAGATATAGAGCTTGCAGTGGTTGAGGTGTAGTTAGTCTGGGCTCCTGCCGAACAGTAAGATAACTCTTTCCTAGTGCTGTGAGTACCTTCCATGAGGAAAATAATTCTAGTTTGAATTTTGGCAAGTTTTATTGTTATTTTCACTTATACTCATGAAAGCATACACACACACACACACACACACACACACACATACATGTACACATGCACACACATACACACACACACACTCAGTATACATACACAAGAAAATGCCCCCCAAAGATTGTTACTATATCGTTTTCCACAAACCATTATTTGTTAGCATACCTAAATTTATTCATCTATTTATTTATTTGCTTACTTATTCATTTATTTGGGACAGGGTCTCGATATGCAGCTCAGATTCATAGTGATTCTCCTGTCTCAGCTTTTCCAAGCTGGTATTATAAGTGTGCTCCAACAAGCCAATTTTCAGAGAGCCAGTGATTACCCAGGGGGCTGGGGGCTGGCACATTATGTGGTACCCGTGTCCTTGTGCTTGCTAGGCAGGCGCTTAGACCACCAAGATTATCCTCTCAGCTCAGCATACTTAAAAACATTTAAATCAATATTTTTGTTTGATAAGACACCTAACAAGAAAGGTAAAAATAAGAAAATAAACTAATAGACAACTGAAATCCAAGGAAAAAATGTAACAGGCTCAGGTTAACCAAGAAAAGCAAGTGTAAGACAAAAATAAATATAATTCTTGGAGCTGGGGGGACAGCTCAGTAGAACAAAGTCTGCAAGAAGAGCACATTCTTTAAATGCATGAGGCTCTGGGTTCTATTCCCTGCATGCACACACACACACACACACACACACACACACACACACACATCCTAGAAGCTGGCAAACAACAGGGTAATTCACAATCCAACAAGTGCAAAATAATGAGTTCGATTCCCGGTTCTGTAAAAAAGAAAGGAAAATTGAATAGAGAATAGGTGAAATCACAAGTATAGTTGGAGACTGCAAGCCTTCTAATCAGAAGTAAAAAATAATCAAAATTGATTATATACGCATCAAAATTGATTATATATGCATAAAAAAAGCAAAATGAACCTTTTCAGATAAAAAAGTTCTCTGAAAAGTAAAAAGACAAGCTGGGTGTGGTGGAGCACGCCTGTAATTCAAGTACTTGGGAGACTGCAGCAGCAGGATTGGTGTGAGTACAATACCAGCGTGGGCTACAAAAGGGAGCTTGAGGCCAGCCTGAACTGCATAGTTAGACACTTGTCTTAAAAAAAAAAAAGTAAAAAAGATAAAAGTGAACTCAGTAGTACTCCATTAATCAACTATACAAAATTCATAATTACCTACTGTTTTATTCAATAAATGGTAGAACACAAATCCTATTTTCAATAGGGCCTGACAGGATATTTCAGAATGATCTTGAAGTTACTTTTACCCTTCTGGAGTCAATTAATTCACAATCCTCCTGAATCGAATTCACTAATCTGGGGATTATAGGTGGCCACCAAAACTGGCTAGAATATACACTGTTGTCAAATCCATGGGAAGCTATCACAGAGAATAACCACTCTCTTGTTTCCTTGAAACTCATAATGTATGTTCTTGACCTACAGTGTAATCAAACAAGCAATCACAAACAAAAGCTTAACACTCAGAGGGTTACATACCATGTATCTTAAGAAAAATTAAACAAAATAAAACTTATGAAAGCTTATGCCATGCTACAGAGGATCTTACAGTGAAATTTAAACCATTACAGGCAAAGCTGGGCGTGGTGGCACACGCCTGTAATCCCAACACTCGGGAGGCTGAGGCATGAGGATCAGTGAGAGTTTGAGACCAGCCTGGGCTACAAAACTGAGCTCAAGGCCAGTCTGAACTGTGCGGAGAGACCCTGTCTCAAAAAGACAAAAAATAAATAAATAAATAAATAAATAAAAATAAACCATTACAGAGGGGCTGGGGAGATAGCTCCGAGGCACAAGTGCCTGCTGGGCAAGTGCAAGGTCGTGAGTTCGAACCCTGGTCCCACAAAAAAAAAAAAAATAATAAAAAAAAAATAATAAAAAATAAACCATTACAGGCATGTAGCATGCAGCAATAAATCTAAAAATGAGTCATATAAAAGTGTGCTTCAGGAAACTTACAACTAGATCCTACACTATTGAAGAAAATGTGCAATACTCTAAAGGCAGTGAAAAATATTAAATGATATTAAAATGGATTTCTGAGTGAATACAGGTAGCTGTGTACTACCAAGAACATAAAAATACAGAACAGGAAACGCAATTCCAATTGCAACGTGAGATATTTAGGGGCACAAAAGTTGCCTGCTGAACAAAATGACGAGCTACTGACCCTTGCCTGATTAAAGGCATACTAATGTAGGGGTATTTCACATAGTTATTAAGTTAGCAAATATTTTTGTTGAGAAATATTTAATGCATAATCCACCATCAAAAATTTATGTTATGGGGGCTGGGGAGATAGCTCCGAGGCACAAGTGCCTGCTGGGCAAGTGCAAGGTTGTGAGTTCGAACCCTGGTCCCCCCCAAAAAAATTATGTTATGTAATATTAAGAAAACAATATATGGAGAAGATGGAACGGAAGCTTTGGACAAAAAGAAGGTCTAACTTTGTCAATCCATTCTTCAAGTCTAGGGTCCAGAATAAGAGTGAGGGCTGGCAAAATATCCCAGTGGTCTAAAGCAACTAATTAGGCATGCTTAGGCAACCGCAGGGATGACAGTTCAATACCGGGCACCACATGTTGTACCAGCCCTATCCTCTGGGCAGGCTGAGCCAGCCATAACATAAAGAAATTAAAAAGTTAAAAGATAGAATAAGAGTGAAAACTTATATCAGCCTCTTGGGCAAAGCCATCATGTGCTCTTTCTTCTGTCACTAAGACATGGGGCACCAAAACTTGAGACCAGCCACTCTGGAAAATCACAAGTAGAATGAATGAAAAGCCATTTGAGTGAAAATGTATTCAATTATTTCATTTTTTTCTTTACCACAAATAATCCCACGTTTCTCAAGCTGCAAATAGTATCTGGGGAACGGAGCTTCCCACTGGCAATGGTGGGAGAGGATGTGTACTAACAGGTTGAACCACACGACCTGGAAGCAAACTTGTATTCCTGTGATTTTTTTTTGGGGGGGGGGGCGGGAGGTAACATGGTTGATAACCTCACCAAATTTGAAATAATTCAAATAGAATTTTTTTACTATAAGAGCAAATAGCACTAAGCATCTCCCTCTAATTTTTGAACTTTTGATTCTATAACTTTCATTGTCTCTATTACTGAAAATTAGAAGCTGTTGTCATTTACAGTTTGCAAGGCTGTTTTAAAAATTACCAATAAATATTTATCTTAGAGCAAACACAGGTATTGTTAACTGAAAAAGAAATACTTAAATTGTATCACCTTTAATGATTTCTCTAAAAAACATCTATGCTTCATATAATTGAGATTGCTTTTGCCTTTGTCCACTCTATAAATAACACAGTACATATAGTTTGTATATGGCACAAGTAAAATTAGGGTTATCTATGCAATGACATTCTATATTAATTTCATGAAGATGAGAGATTTTTTAGCCAATATGTGGTCTTGAAATTCCATGAAAAAAATTTCAAGTCCCTGATATATATATATATATATATATATATATATATATATATATATATATATTTTGGGGGGGTTGTTTGTTTTTGTTGTTGTTTTTTTTGTTTTTTGGTGGGACCAGGGTTCAAACTCACAACCTTGCACTTGCCAGGCCAGTCACTTGTGACACGGAGCTATCTCCCCAGCCGCTGTCCCTGATATTTTTTTTATTGCAGGATGGTGTAATAATTCAACATCTATTAATTTTAAATGAATAGCAGGTATCGACTATGCAGGCTTGTGGCACGCAGATGGCTTACCATGCACACATCTTGCACACCTGACTCCCACAGCACTGTCTAAACTGAGACTTCGAGTGTTTCCTCATTTTCATGGAGAACTGTCCTCCTGAGTCCTAGGAACTGACCCTGTAGGAACCTTCCTTCTCTCGGAGCAGCCATGCTAGCAGAAGTGCCATCTGCAGCCCCGCCTGAGCAAACCATTGTCTACAGAGAGCCCTCAGCTGTTTTTCCTTCGCTATGGTATTGAACCCCTTGATGCTTCCATGAGAGAAATTCCTTGTTTGTCCCAAGCTGAGGAATATTTCATTTTCATTGATCAGGGCACCCAACATGTGCTCACACAGAGCACAGGTCCAGTCTCAAATGTTCAGTCTAACACAATGGACAGCAATAGAACAGCTGAACAATAGGAGTGTGGGTAAATTACCAAAAAAGTGAAAAGATATGAAAAACCTCAAATAACACAAGCATGAAAACATTTTAGTAGAATTTTGTAACATGTCAATATAAACAAAACAAACCAAAAAAAAAAAAAATCAAGTGCAATTTCCTTCCTATGCCTGTTAGAAAACATTATTGTGTGAGTAGGTGTAACTGTATTTAAAATTTGACTTTTATATCATTAATAATCAAAATTAATTTTAGTAGTTAGATATCAAAGTTCGAGAAAATAATATATGACTGCATTATGATAAATGAGAAGCAAATACACAGACATTCGCAAAACAAGGTTGAAAGAATCTCGTACTGCAGTGTCTCTAGATTTTGATCAAGAAGGAAAGAAAAAGCAGATTAACAAGTGACTCGTTTCTGTAATCAGAGTGGAAATCTCATGTTCTATAAAACAAATAATGTTCTCTTAAAATTTTCCAAACTACAATAAATGAAGAGCTTTGATGACAATATTCATAGCTTCCCTTATCATGGGAAAGAATAAATTATTCTTAGAGCTCTGAGATAAAACCTCCAAAATTATGTCCTTTCCTTCTTCCCTTTTTAAAAATTATTTTAAATTTTTTTATTACTTTTAATAAATAACAAAACACAGTTTCAAAATACATTAGTAGTTCATCCCCAATAATTAATACAATACATATTGTCATTGTAGTAGTTATTCAGAGTACAGCATGCAGATATAATTTTTCTAATCATGATTAGTACAAAAATTTCTTCTCGTCAACTAAGAGAAAGTTTTATACATAGTCCAATATTCCATAATTGTAGTGGATTATTAGCAGAATTGGCAATGTCGGAAGCTCTTGATTTAAGCCTTTTATAGCTCAACATGGCTTCTTTCTTCCTCTCTCTCTCTCTCTCTCTCTCTCTCTCTCTCTCTCTCTCTCTCTCTTTCTTTCTTTCTTTTTTTCTTTTTGAGGGACCGGGGATTGAAAAATTTGTTCTTTCAATCGGAATTATATTAGGAAAAATTTCTTAATATCAATAAAACAAAGAATAGACCACACTCCCCGTCCTTGGAAGGGATTTTGCACCGCCATTAGCAAGGAGTGATATATCAAATGACGAAATAACACGAAAATTTTCTTGAAAAAAAAATGCTGTTGTATTTTTAAAATAGAAATGATTGGCTCAAATCTACAACACACAAAAAAGCATTTGATTTTAGATGATATGGGACAGAAATGTAGAAGAATAAAAGAAAGCAAGAGAAAGAGAAAACAATGGATTTGGATTGAAGACATGTGCAAGGTATAAATTCTGTAAAAGCAAGAACAAATATTACCAGGCACGCTGCAGGGACTACAGGTCGCTGGTCCGCAAGCAGAATGATCCTGCAGAAACTCGTTCTGAGACAAAAGAGCTGTGTGCCAGGAGACCTTGGAGAGCGGGCTGGGAGGAGCTGTTCCTGGTCCGCAATGCGGTATTCACCAGAGGCTGCGTGCACAGCTTTGCTGGCACTGCAGGCCTCGGTGGGCGGAGCCTGAGGGACGGCTTCCGGGGGGGCAGGGGGGCGCATCTGCACTTGCGCAGGAGGTGCTCACACTGGCTCTACAGTTCCCTGCCTCTTCTGGTGGTCGCAGACAACAGGGTAAAAAAAAGAGGGCAGTAAAAGATGAGCTCAACAGTCTAATGAAATCCACTGAGAATGCGCTGTAAACTGGAGCTGAGAGGCCCTTGAGAGTCATAGGACCGTTAGAAATGTAAGCGGCAAGGCGCGGCAAACTTGCCAACACTCCTCTTTAGTTCTCAAGCTGGCTTTCAGAATACAGGTGAAGCGTGTTAATTTTTCACCTTTCTTCTACTGCTATCTATAGAATCTATAATCTATAGTATAGATAATCATAATGGAAAAAAGGGTTCTCTAGGAGATGTTGTTTTTTAAAAAAACAGAAAATTCATGCCATATGCTGCTTTCCTGATGGAAAGGAAGGAAGAGGAGGAGTAGGAGGAAGAGGAGCAGGAGGAGGAGGAGGAGGAATCCCAATAGCTACAGTGTGTTTATTTACACCCTGCCACCTCAAACCCCTGGACCTAATGGTTTATCCACGCAGCTGGCCTTGCAGACCTAGTGTTCTTGAGGCTACAGCAGCTTATTTCTGTGACTTGCCTCAGTCACCTGTGTTATGGTTTATGTCTAGTTGTCCCCCCAAAGCCTCACGCAGTCATTGGGCAGAGACTTCTAGAGTTTGAGACTTGATCCATGATCCCTGGGATTATGGGTTTTAGTACTGATGGGATTATGGGTCAGAGTACTTCTGGGATTATGGATGTAGCCTAAGGCGGGGCTAAGGCGGAGACCCTGGATGTAATATAAAGAGAGACAGAGAGACAGATTCGGGATGTTGCTGTTGCTCTGCTGCCATGTTTGGTTGGCTACCTCTGCCGCCATTTTGTTGCTATTCCACCGCCATGAACTGGATGCTCTCTGCTCTGTTCCACTCAGCCTTGGGCCAGCTGAATATGGACTGAAGTTTCCACAAACTGTGAGCTAAATAAACCTTTCCTTCCTTCATTTTGAGTGTTGGGTATTTGTCCCAGCAACGAGTAAAAAGTAACTAATACAACCTGATGTTGTACAGAGAATATTTCTGTGTTAATTGAATTCTTCTTGATTGAGATGATACAGATTTGTAAAATGGTGGAGAAACAGATGAGGAGGACAGAAAAGATTTCTAAAATTGACCCATGCACAGTGGAAGGTGCTGTTTATTGTTAAGGGCCCGTGAAATTCATTGGGAGGTAGCAAAATTTATGTTTAACCTCACATTGAACAGAAATGAATTCAATTGGGTTTGTGTACCTGAAAACAAATCTAACTGAGTGTGATGCACAGAAACCATATATATAAACATAGTTCATTTCAGCTTCTATGTGAAGGAGGAGCTGTCTGATGTCACACCTCTGCGGCCATGACAAGGCAGCATAAGCAAAATGCACTAGCAGAAGCAAAATGCACTAGCAGAAGCCTTGCTGAGTTCCTCCTGCTCTGGTCTCACTCTCCTGAATCACTTTTCACATCGCGGTGCTTGTGTCTCTTCACCATGAGCATCAGTTATGCCAGGCACGTGATTTGGAGACTGCATTTCTAGAGAGTTCTGTGCTACTGTCTATGACATGGTCACACCAGCTGTTCATTTCTTTAAGTCCTCTCACAAGATATGATGTCCCCGCTATCACCAGTCTGAGTCCACGCATCACTCTGTGATTCAGGGAGCCTGTGCCTGGAGCTCAAGGACAATGATGGCCTGCTGGAGAATAGTATGCTACAGTGCCATTTTACATGTCACCATGTGAAAATACCCACTGAAGCTTTAGTAGAATGTGCGTTTTTACTCCACGATTACCTATGTCTCATTGAAGTAACCTTCTGGCGCCTCTGCTATACTTCGGTCTATTCTTCTGAAGTTTTGTTTTGGTTTTGTGGTACTAGCGATTAAACTCAAGACCTTGGGCTTGCCAGGCAAGTGCTTACACCAGTGGGCTATCTCCCCAGCCAGCTTTGGTCTAATTTTGAGACAATTTTCATATATATAATTCATATGAGTTAATTTCTCCATAGTCCTGCTGTTACATATTCATGTCTAGGTATATAGCAGATGATGAGTATGCCACAGAGCCTCCTGTTTAGATGTTTGTGCAGTCCAATTTTGTGTTCCTTCAGCATCCATTCTGAGTCATGATTAATGTGCTCACACCAGAAGTGGGATGTCATTGTCACAGGTACCAAATCTACCACCTGCAAATTCCTGGGTATGACAGAGGCAGACCGCTGACTTGGGGGAGTCAGCACTCCTTACGGACAGGTGGATACAATGCTTGTCTCTTTCTACTTTCATAGTAGTGCTGCTTTGTTTTCTTATCTACAGGATATTTTCAGGGAAATGGGAATGATACTTAAAGCAAAAGAAACGGAAGCCGCACACAGCACTGCACTGGTGATGGCTCTTACATCGCTGGGCTTTTGCCTCTGACGGCCGCAGCCCCTCAGAAGCTGTATCCAGGCCCCTTGCTGTGCGAGATTTCTCTGTGGAGCATGTGCTTGCTTCTTTTTTACTATATCACCATACTAATCAATATATCTACATATTTATGTAATATTTAATATATTATGCACATTATCATATTAATATATATTTATTTATATTTCATATACTAATTATGTGACAATTTTTTAAAATTAGAGTGTTAGTTTGTCATTCAAGTTTTCCTTAAACTTAGCTTCTATTTATTATTAATTAAAAATTAATTGATTAATTTTGGTTGTATTTGATTCAGTATGACCATTATGGTACACTCTAGGACATGTTATGAAGTATACAATGAAATGAAAAATGAAAGATATCTCGCACTCACTTTGCCACAACAGGATTTTCAGATAAAATGACAGGCATGGAAATGACCTTCTATGCTCTGTGACAAGTTTTAAAACAATCTGTCCCAAGCAGTGACCATGAGCACAGAGGAGTGACAGCACCTAAGTATCTGTTCTTTTTATCCTAGACATGAGAAAAATAGTCGGGCCAGAAGCATTTCTCTTTCCAGTTCTTCAGAAGCCAGAAAGATTGCTCACCTATGGTGTGAGTGTACAGGGAACAGACCCCCATGATTCTTGAGCCAAAATTCATAGTATGGGCTTTGTGCACGCCCCTGGAGAGCAGTGTCTATGTATATAACAGACAACGAGTAGCTACAATGCATGTGCTTTTGGGCTTCGTATAAGCGATTGCTTTGTCGCCCTGGAATGGTGCATGCAGATAGTGTGGTGTGAGCATGAGTGTGCTGTCCTCCCTGCGGTGGGGTTCTGCTTACCTAGTGCGCATGCAGAGCCCCATGCCACTATGTCCCGTTAGTGTGTCTATGAACTCCTATGAAAAGGAAAATGATAGAATTCTAAACTTCAACTGTAACTTTCTGAAAGGATGCAAGATGGGGATAGGAGAGAAGGACCAGGACAAAGCGATACTGAGTCCACTCAGGCCCAACGTGAAGCACCAGTGCTCTGAAGGCCGTATCCTTGGACACTGTAGGGATGAGGATGCTCAAGGGCTTGGGCAGCCTCTCAGCTAGAGTCTTGCTGATAGCCTCTACTTACTGCACAGCCCTTCTGGGCTACCTCTGCTCTTTGTCTGCAGCTTGTTGTGTGGTCTATCCCATGTTCCTCTCAACTGTAAACTCCTGGGGTCTTTCTGCACCTGTAGCTTCATATTGACAGATTCACTATTGCCCTCTTAAATGCCTTCTTGCAGGAGCTCTGACCTGGCCGCACGGTGCTGGGCCTCATGAGTTTTCTCATCTATGGCCCTGTAACTCCTGCATCTTATATGCCTGAGAAACCAGCATGATCTACCGTGAACTTTAACTGAGCTTGTTTGAAATGAGGATGCAACAGCTCTGAGTGCTCTGAGTTGAGGCTGAACCCCAGGTGGAAAATCTGGGAGACATCATGGGCTGAGAGGGTATCTGCATGATAACATGCTATCATATAGAAAGAGTGTACACTATCATTATCAAATTGTGAATCTCTTTATTATGGAGAACATGAAACTGGCTGTATGCATATTAAAAACATTTTTTACAAGGTCAAGCGATATCAGGACAGAATGCACATAAAACAATGGATAGAAATGAAGGAAAATGCTTCACTGAAACCATCATAAAGATTACGTGGGAACATGCAGCAAAATGTAAGAAAAGGTTCAGGGATGGACATGAATGTGCGTATATCAGTGGAGGAAATGTACACAGGATCAAGGCCCACACCTACTACCATCCTGTACTTCCATCCTAGTATCTCTGACCCATGCATTTCGCCCAAGTTTGTGAACTGCCTGAGGAGACAGGCCTTGCTCTGGATTGAGTGGCAGAAGGATGGCGATGTGAATGTGCACAGCCGCATCCAAGATCCCCAAGCCAGTCTGAGGCTGTAGGGACCGCCCCACCCTCCACAGCCTCAGTATCTTCAGACCTGAATCCCTTGTCATTTCCCAGGTACCTACCCAAGGCCTGGGTATCTTGATTAATGCTGGCTATCTTCTAGACACTGGCCCACATTGTAGGCAGCACGATCCAAACATTCACTCTTCCTCAGCACAGGATGCATCCTCTGCCATGCATGCTGCTCTCTCTCCTGCCCAGAGCCTGTCATCTACCCTTCCTACCAGGTGGACCTCACAGATGAGTGTGTCCTGAATATGCTGGCTTTGTCTCTCTTTCAGGCCTGTTTTATGTGTGCATCTCTGTCCTCCCTCTCCCTCCAGTTTGCTTGGCTGTTGTTATTGAGCATCCTCTATGCCCTTTGCCAAGAGTCCATCACTGTCCCCTTCTAGCCTGAAGCTTTTCTGTGACAGCCAAGTACATCCTTTCTACTTGGCTTCATTTGTCTGCTGGATTTTCTGAATGCCCATAGGACCGAAACCTCAGAAGAAGAATGTATGTCAATCTCTTCCCGCTGTGAGACCGTGTATGCTGTAGACAGAGATGGTGCTTTATTCTGATGTTCCGTATATACTGATACATCTCTCAATGTCCTCCCCTTAGTCCTTACTTTGTACACAATCTACAACTGATATTCCTCCTGATATGGACAAAGTAAAAGATGAACTTTTGAGTGTTCTCCCTTCTCTTCTCATCCACGTGGACCCTGACTGCTAATTTGACGTCTTCTCTGGTCCCCCATTCTGAGTCCATCGTAAGGACCGAGCTGTTCCTTCCTTCCTCTGCACTGTGTGTTGCTGCTAGATGTTTTGCCATCTTATGCCATGTAAAATTTCTATATTCTCGAAGACTCAGCTCACACATTTCCTCCTAACATTTAAAAATCATCGTGACTGATCCTATTTGGTTCATTTTACTCTGTATGGTTTTATTTTTCAAGCATCCTCCTGACGACCCCTTCCCTGGAGGCACTGTTCTCCATTGCCGGCACACAGATGAATTTGCCCCCGAATGTTCTCTTCCCGCCTTCTGGGAGGCCACATGCACCAACACATGCAGTGTGCATGTCCAGAGGGAAGGTGGAAGAGACAGGGGAGATGCTGCATCCTCTTCGCAGCCACCAGTCTTCTTGTCATGGAAGAGCAGGCGACGACACCTGTGATTCTCGGTAGAAACCAGATGCTGGCCTAGCAAACTCAGAATAGAGGTTTGTTAATTGGTACAATGTATCCAATATTTTCCTGTTTTATGTAAATACTGCTTGTATTACAAGGTCAAATTGTAAGGTCAAATCCATTAAGTATGCATACCTTAATTTACAGTGGCATTTGTTTTCCATTTATATATTTCTTTCATTCAGTGAATGATGTAGCAACGTGAAATAACCAGTTCAGACTTTCTCTTTATTGTTACACATGCTGACTGACTTGTGTGATTTTTCTGTATCATCCTCATTGTTTCTTATTCACTTTAATTTTTATTTATCTTAGCTATCCATAAAGGGATACAAGTGGGTGTGTTCTCACAGAAGGAATAACTGTATGAAAAAATGTAGTCGTTTTCTCTGACCACTGCTACGTAGAAAAAATAATTCACCAGTTATATACTACAATGTGGTGTAACAAGGGGCATGAATTCTGTACCTATTACCATATGTAAAATTGAAGTTTGCAAAATTACATGGTAGACAGTCCTACAAGACCTTATACTTCAAAAGATACAGGATCTCTATGTCTGAGAGATGAGAATCAAGACTGTGAGACCTGCCATGGCCCCACCTCATGGCTTCCCCAGAATTTCCTGGTGAAACTCTAACAAGTAACTGGGTAGATTTTCCCATTTGGGATTTGAGAAAATGGAGCTTGGGCTGCAAGAAGCAAGATAATCAACAACTTTGAGACATTTTTTACATTAAGTAGTTAGGAAAGGTGAGGGAAACAACCCCAATATACACGCAGGTAGGGGTACACTGTGCCATCCTTACTCCACGGAGGTACAAGTCTTGGACACACACACACACACAAACACACAGTCACACACACACAGACATGCACACATACACACAAAAGAAAGAAAAAGAAGATAGAGGCATTTGAATAGGTTTGGCTTTCAAAGTCTTTGCCTTGTTTTTGACTGTAAAAGCAGAAGTCCCTGCATTACCAGTTTATCTTGCAAAAAAACAACAAAAAAGAAGATTATGCAATATGCTTTAGAGATAAAGTGATGGGCATTGACTGGTTGCCTAACCACCTGGGTCCACCCTGCATTTCTTACAGATTTATTTATTTATTTATTTATTTATTTATTTATTTATTTATTTTGTAGGACTGGGGTTTGAACTCACGACCTTGCACTGCCAGTCAGGCACTTGTGCCATGGAGCTATCTCCCCAGCCCCTTTTCTTACAAATTTAGTTATATGTGCAGCTGAGAAATTCCCTGTGTTATCAAGTATTTTATACAGACATCTACTTCTTCCTAAGGGTAGAATGCAATCAATAAAAGAAGAGGGGGCTGGGGAGACAGCTCCCTGGCACAAGTGCCTGCCTGGCAAGTACAAGGTCATGTGTTTGAACTCCAGTCCCACACAAAAAGATAAAATATTAAAAGAATGGAGCAACAAGCCGGCCTTTGCTCTTGCTGTTCTTCAAGAAAATGTCCAGTGTTGGTTAAAGCTGGCGTTCATCAGGACTCGCACGCTCACTGCACAGATGTCAGGTCTCTGTGGTTGGCATGCACCACCATGTGGCTTCCCACCTGCAATGAAGCCAAGGGAATGCATGGATGCCTAACAACAACTGAGTACACCCAAGGGAATTTTCTGAACCAAGATTTAATCTTCAAATCTCTGTGCACTGCTGAAGGCTTCAGCCCTGCACGTACTGTCTTCACTCTCAATATACTCTCTCAGTGGATTTTTTCCTTCTAGTTTCACGTATTAGAAGGCTGCCATGGATCTCCTTGGGAGAGGGACACGTGTTCAGATAATAGGAGGGGGCGGGACTATGAGCCCAATAGTGTAGGGAAATGTCTTGTGATATCTCTAACCAACTGACACCCATTTTATTGTTTACCCCACATTCAGATTTATGAATTTAAAGCATGAATTCTTTTTTATGATTCACTAACGTGTATGTCAACTGTACCATATTCGTTTTGTTATTTACCCTGGTATGTGCAGGAGTAGGCCACTGCAAGGAAGTTGTCTATTCCTTGCCTCCAGCCTGAAGTGTTCAGTTGCAAGTGCATTCCTGATAAGTCATGGAAGTGCTTCTCCTGCCTGTATGTAACTTCTTCTCACACTGCTTATCAATCTAGGTAGAAAAATAAGGGCTTGGGATGTAGCTCAGCAATAGAATGTTTGCTTGTAGGCACTATAGCCTTGGGCTCAATTCCTAGTGTTTAAAACATAAAAGGTAAAAACAATATCCAAGGCTGGCGGCACATGTCTGTAAACACAGCGCTCAGGAGGTTAAGGCGTGAGGAACAATGAGAGTTCAAGACCAGGCTGGGGTACAAAGTGAGCTTAAGGCATCCTGAGCTACATTCCAAAAGGAGACCTTGTCACAAATAGACACAAAAGAAACTAAGAAGAAGACAAGAAAAAAAATAACAGGGATAAAATAGACAATAGTTTATATTTATCAAGCCTTTTATTTTTCATTCAGTCGGGGCTAATTATTTAGATTTGTTAAAAATATGAAATTTGTACAAGATTTACATGAGGTAGTTATGATCTCCTTGGGAGAGCGGCATGTGTTCAGATAATAGAAATATCTTATACCATAGACCTCAATCTGTGTGATGGTTTTAGATTGGCAGAGTGTGTTTGCTTAAGTGGTTGGATCTCCTCTTGTCAGGAACCAACCACACCAGGACATAAGCATCACTGTGTAAGATGTGCTGCTTTCTGCCTGGAGATGCAGGTACTTAAGATGCCTCGATTCCTTTTTACTCTTTCAGGAGTTCCTCAATTAGGGTCTCCAGAAAAGCACACCACGAGATTCCTAACCAGGGCTACAATGTGTTACAATTTTAGAATGGAGAACTACATTCCATGACATAAAAATGGAGGCCTCACTGAATAAATAAGAACAAATGCATTAAAGGAGGCTTCTCATTGCTCTTTTCACTTCTATCTTTAGAACCAAAAATCAAGCCCCTTATGTGTGTGAGCTGACACAGCGACTGTGTGTGGGGCAACTCTGTCTAGTAGACAGCGATGTAGTTGCCACCAGCCATCCTTATCAATATATTATTATTTCATTTTATCAGCATGTTACTATGTGTGATAAGTGCTTATAAAAGATAATTGTGGCCAGGCGTGGTGGCTCACGCCTGTAATCCCAGCACTCGGGAGGCTGAGGCAGGAGGATCGGTGCGAGTTCGAGACCAGCCTGGGCTACAAAAGTGAGCTCAAGGCTGGCCTGAACTGCATAGCGAGACCCTGTCTCAAAAAGACAAAAAAAAAAAAAAAGGTAATTGTAACATTACAGTCTTTTGTTTTTAGAGCAAATCAGAAGTTTCACTCAATGAAGGAGATGCCAGGAGGGTTCCTTCCTGTGTCCTCAGCCTTTGGCAGTGCCCAGCTTTCTGTTGAATGGTTAAGTAGATCAGTGCTTTCTTTGCCAGGTAAGCCAGAGGCTGTGGGCTTTGTTTGGAGAATGGAGATTTCAGGGAAATGTGAGGTTCTCAGGTTACAGAATGTTCAGGGAGCAAGGCAGATACAGGATACTTCCACTCCAGCCCTGCTTCCCCTTGACAAGCTCCTGTCCAGCCTGAGAGCTGGAGAAAGAGGGCACCCTGTGTTATGATTGGTTGATAAGATAATCAGACCACACAGCTAGAGAGACCCTCATGCTTGACTCCTCCCACAAGCTGCTAACTTTAACTTAACAGATGGAGTAGTTAGGTCACTGTGCCCTAGGTTTCATTACTGAGCTTTCCAGGCCTACAGCTCAACACTTCATTCATAAACAAGTGGTTCCTAAAACTTCTTGGAAGGGTATGGTATCAGGCTCACCCTGTAGAAGAAATTAAACATTCTGTTTCCACCTGTATTTTCAGTCTGATCATATAAACTGATGAAATCACTCAGACCTCAGGATTTTGTCTGAAACTCAGTAAGACTGAGTGTAATTCTTTTTAATGAAGTTAAGGCATAGTGTGACTTACACTGATGAATGATTTTTTTTTCTGCATTATTCAGAATTATGAGCACTGTGCTCAGGGCAAATCCCAGGAAATCCAGTCCTGCTGTAGAGCAAGAACTCTGCACTGAAGTTGAGGAGAAGTTCTTGTCTCTGAGGCCTGAATTCCAGGTCATATTAATAACCCTGCAGGACAAAACTCTAAAGTAAAGCATCTGCCATTAAGTTCCCTTGGGCCAAGACCTTCTTTCTAAATACACAGTGAGCTTTCTAATGAGATTGTGAGGACCATCATGCAGATGAGCCTGTTTGAAAGCCAACAAAACCACACAGAGTGTGTTTTCAGAGTAGTTTTTCTGAGCAAATTGACCAGAATTAAAGGTTTAAAAAACAAGGTTTAAAAAAAAAAAAAAAAAAAAAAAAAACGGGTTTCTGTCTTTTGATTGTTAGGTTTTTCAGTATAGTAACAAGACAGAAAAGGTAAACAGGCCTTTACTGCAGGCAAGGGGAAAACCACAGGAAAGGAGAGACTTGCAGCTTCTGAGGGCCTGGGGGGGACTGTTGGGGCCAGTCAGTGTGACGTGGCAGTAGTGACTATGCGGGAGGTGGGAACAAAGAAACAAGACATTGTGCAAAGGAAATAGGAAGTTGTAATTTGACCAGGGAGGAGAAAGGCGGAGAATAGCACATGGCCTCCAGTGGCCAACGCCATATTGGCTCGCCGCCATGATGACTTAGCAAAATTTTTACCAAGCCATAGAAAAGGCTTCAGTGAGGCTGCATGTGTGAGGTGTGTGCCATCTTATGCAAGTTACTTAACAAAGTAAATGCACATTTTTTTCACTGATTTAATGGTTAAAATAATGGTATAGGGCATAAACTTTTTTCTCCATTTAGGAAGTGCTATAAAATGCAGCTCTAAAACATAAGATGCTTTTGCAGTTCTGTGTAGTGTAATTTCCCTGCTGTTCTCATCTTGGTAGGGAAAGATAATAATAATGAACTGATGTTTCTCTTCTCACACAGAGGTGAGTATGTGCTCAGCTGAAGAGTCCAAACAGGGACATCCTTATCATCCCAGCTATTTAGGAATGAGGCTTGTATAAGGGTGCACCCCCAAAACTTTGAAGTTTGCTGCAACCTGGAAGCCATGCAGACCTGCAGGGTCTGCACTAGAGAAGGTTAGGGATTTCCTGAGGTGGAGCTCAGTGAAGCATAATAGATGTCCATATACCTTATGGTGAGTTATTAAAAACTGAGCACTAAAGAACTAAATTCAAGACGACTTTGCAGCCTCGTTTCTGCGGTTTTGTTATTTCCACTGTGTACTGCTTCTCTCTGCATACTTCCTTCAGCTTCACAATCATCCAAGGATTTCTAGCTGCTTTTCAAAAAATGAAAAAACACAGTTGGCATATTTTGTGTAGTTTCCAGGTGTGCTGGGACGGAGATGACAACCTGCAAGCAGATAGTGATCAGCACCCGCATGGCAGGAAAATGTGAGGGCTGCTTTGTGAATCACAAAGAGTCATGAAGTGGCTCCAGGGAGGACATCTGAGCGAGAAGACTTCAGGCTGAACGGCGCCTGTAGGTCTTCTGCCCAGCGCCTGTGGAGTCACGAAGTGGCTCCAGGGAGGACATCTGAGCGAGAAGACTTCAGGCTGAATGGCGCCTGTAGGTCTTCTGCCTGGCGCCTGTAGGTCTTCTGCCCGATAGGAGAGTAGATAACACTCGCTTTCTTTTATTTTAAAAAGAATTTAAAAGAACGTTGAAAACATTACAGAATTTTAAAACAAGATGATAGGAAATCTACATCTATTTTATATTGTTGTTATATTATTTATCTCTACCTGCACAATGGTTCTTCAGATTGCCAGACATAGACTTGCAAAATGGATAAAATAATTAAATATTTAATGTTCCTTTCTATAAACCTATAATAATTAGTGGTACAATTATCTGAGCTATATTGTCTATCTTTTCTTTCTTAAAATTTCAGGACAGGGGCCACAAGATAGCTCCATGGCACAAGTGCCTGACCAGCAAGTGCAAGGTTGTGAGTTTGAACCCCAGTCACACACAAACACACACACAAAATTCAGGATAGAAGTATTTTTTGGAAGGGACTTCTCTGAATTCTTTATAAAATTAAAATGTTACCCAGTCTCTCCCATGGCATGAGTGTGAATGTCAGTCTAATTAGGAAGTGAAAGACTGACCTACCAGGGCCCAGACTGACCACTGCATGGCTTTGCGGATCACACAGGCTCCCTTACAGCTACGGCCTTTGCTCTTGTGGCATGAAGGCCACCACAGGCACACAAACAAATGAATTAGCCACACTGCAATACAGTTATGTCAGATACGAAACACTCACCATTTGATGCACAAAATGTGGACTTGAGGCAGCAAGAAAAAGCACGTGATGGGGTCATGGTTAGGGAGCAGGGTCTCTGTGGGCAGGGAGTGCTCTGTGCAGACACTTGTGTGCTAATTGTTGTTGTTTAATGAGGGAAGTAGTTGGTGACTTTTGAGCTAGGCTCTCACTCTGCAGTTCTGGCTGGTCTTGCACTCACTCTGTAGCCCAAACTGGTCTTGCTCCTCCTGCCTGAAGGGTGCTGTCATTGCAGGCCTGTGCCTTACACCTGGGTTGTTTTAAGCTTGCAAAAAGAGGGAGTGGGGGGCATAGCTCAGTTGAATAAGTACTTGCATGTCAAACTCAAGGACCTGGTTCTGCAATAAATAAATTTTTAAAAATATACGATGTAGACTTGCAATTACATTTATTTTTTTCTTATGAAAACAGCAGTTAGATTCATTGAACACACTGAACATGTATTCTGTATTTCAGAAAAATCCTTGAAATCAAACAGATTAACCAAACATTAATCAAATTTCTGAGATTTTTTATGGACCAGTAGTACATTTTAATATGAAATCCATTTTGAGAAAGAACCCTGGTAAGCCAAAGCCACATTCAATGGTGGCCATCATTCTCTGGGGAAATGACCCATTCTCTCCTCTTACTCCATCCCCTGGGTAGTCATGACTTATCACAGTTGTCTTAGCCAACCACTAGAATCTTGTTATTTATTTCAGGTTAGCCAGTATCTACCTACCATCAACTTTATTTCTTAGTCATTTCTTGTCCACAAATCTCTACCCATGAGTCCCTACAATTTCCAAAATGCCCATGCTTTCTGAGTTCAGAGAAATCTTTATTCTTCCCAGAAATATCTCATTTTGAATATGACATACAAGTGTACATTTTAAATAATTTTATCTATCGGATAAAAAATTAGAACTCACTATAATAGAATACTGCTAGGACTGATAGTGAAACTTTAAAGGAAAGTAAAAGAGCCCAGGTCCAGGGAGATAGCTCAGTAGAATAATTGCTTGTCTCACAGATGCAGGGTCCTGAGTTCAATCCCTAGCACTGAAAAAAGAAAACCTACATGAAAATATCTCAATTGAGTAGGCATAGAAGGTATTTGATATCCATTGTCCCTCAGTCAGTGCAAAAATATATTAAAATTTTCAGGCATAGTAATGGCAGTATAAATGAATAAAACAAGTAAATATAATACATATGAAAAATCTGATTTTCATGATCCTTGTAAATATAAGATGATGTTGAAGATCCTGACCATGCTTTAATAAGTATACTCACTATTTCTATTCTTTTTTTTTGGTCTTTTTGAGACAAGGTCTTGCTATGCAGTTCAGGCTGGCCTTGAGCTCATTTTTGTAGTCAAGGCTGGTCTTGAACTTGCACTGATCCTCCTGCCTCAACCTCCCAAGTGCTGGGATTACAAGCATGTGCCACCACGCCTGGCTCTCACTATTTCTATTCAAAGTAAATAGAATACTACAAAATAATGATAGACTGATAGAGTGTATTGACATACTTTGTTTTCCTAAGAGACACTGAAGACAAGACTTTGTGCTTTTCAGGAAGGTGCTTCTCCTACTGAAGTATATCCCAAACTCGGTAATGCATTTTTATACATTACAGATGGAAAAAGAGACACCAAAGCCTAATGTTGGCAGTAAATTAGTGTAATATTTCCTTATAGGTATCAGAGGCATAAATCAACTTTTCTTTACAGCTAATTTTTTTCCATTTGTTTTTTTGTTATTCTCAGCATGCATTGCTCTTTTTAAAGTATTAGGATGGACAACCTCAGTGATTCCACATAAGCCCGCTGAAAACAAATGAGAACATCAAGAAATGTAGAAAATCTATGTGCCATTTATGAACATTGCCATTCTATCATGTATACTGCCTAACCTGCTCTACAAACTCCAACAATATGGAATTTAGATAAAACCAGTATACCTAAGAACAAAAATAACTGACTTTTGTACTTTTCTCCACTGCATGTTTCCTGTAAACAATGAAGTGACTGGGTGCAGGAACAGACACTACATGGCGCCTTCAAAGCCACATTGGTGATTACAGTAAAGGTGTGGTGGTGTTTTCGGCACCTTTATTTATATAAAATCTGAGCTTGCTTTGACACCCAAGCTTTACAGGTGACCAGTGGCCAGGAAGACAACGTGGCCCTTAACCACACTTATGTACACCCCCCCCACACACACACATGGTGACATCTAAATAGCTTGGGAAGTGTTTCTTTTTTCTCTATGAAAAGAAAAGGAGAAAGGAGTAAAAGGACAAAGAGGAAGGAAAGCAGGAGGAATAGGACGATGATCAAGAATAAGAGGACAGAGAAGAGAAAGAGGGAAAAGAGGAAGAATAGAAACAAGAGGAAGAATCGGAAGAAGAGAGACAGAATCTCGAACTGCAGCAGTTCGTGAATCATGCAAAGTTGAAGTATCCATGTGAAAAGCATTTATGATCTTCAGGGATTGAATCATCTGTTATAGGGTCATGGAGTAGGGGAAGTCAGGATGTACAGCAAAAGCTGTTCTCCTAAAGTATCATGAGAAATGTTTTACCATGTACTTTCTGTTAAAAAGTACCATTATGTCCAATAATTGAATGATGTGCAGTACTCATTATTGCATATATGCTAGTACTCATATTTAAATCTCTTCATTAGACAAGTGCGAAAAAGTAGACTGTAGAGAAACTTAAGGACAACAGAAAATTAAAGTACAGTAGTTCACTAAAAATGGCACTCAGTAAACTCAGTACTAATAAATAGAATATTTGGATGAATGTTGAAAACTGAAGGTTAAAATCAACAGTGAGACATGGTGGCACACACCTGTAAGGCTAGCACTCCGGAGGCTGTAACAGGAGGATCGCTATGAGTTCGAGACCAGCCCCTGCAATATTGGGAGTTCAGGTCCAGCCTGGACCCTTTGTAAAAGAGTTACTGGCCTGAACCTGAACAAGGATAACAAACAGAACACTGAAAATTAAAATCATTCATTTTGAATAGATATAAAATTATCGTCACAGGTTTCTTCCCTGGTGGATTGTTTTTATAGCTATAAAAAGAGGGAGTGTTACAGAAAATTAATTTTTTTAAATAGAAAAGTCACCGCTGTTATCAGAACGTTAAAGAACAAGAGCTAAAACAATGATTAAAAAAGTAAACAATTAAATAAAAAATAAACAGGAAAGTAGAAAAGAAACCCCTTTAGCAGCAAAAGACGGCCACGAACATTAAATCGGATCAATTAGCCGGTTAGGCTCGCCGAGCCACGAATTACCGCGCAATATGATGACGTATTTCAGCCGCGCCGCAAGTCTCGCGCAGAAGCTCTCCCCTGAATCCGTGTGGCGCGGTTTACAATTGTGGGCTGTCCGCGCCAGTGGCTGGCAGCTTGTAACAGCACGAAACTACGGGATTTTAAGGTGATGTCATCGTCATTTGGAAGATATCTCGGTGGAACTAGAGCTTTCCGGGTGAATAGGAGAACCCCGGTTCAATCCCCGGACCTGCAAAGTAAGTGAAAGTAAAAGTTTATCGCGGCTGAGTTGCGAAGAAATAAAAACACGACCTTTTTGAAAATGTCACATTTACCCAAATTAATTCCATTCATTTTCTTGTCTGTTTTTTTTTAAACTTTCAGTACCCCTGTGCAGACTTGCTCAAGGTTAAATATCACAGTGCAAACTCATCTACGTATAATACTCCACAAACCACGTTTGTATTTCAGCTAAATAGGTTGAGTTTTAACCTTGTACCTTCGCGTTATGCGTGCGAAGAGACAGGAGCAGTGGGCTCAGCCTGTCTTCCTTACATATTTGTGGGAAATTATGAATCACACCCTCCAAATCCTGAATTATTTTCAACAAGTCCTGCCCAAGGAGCACAGAGATTTTGTTCCTGGCCCGCCATCGCGTTTCCGAACTGTCCAGAGAGCTTGCACTGGATCCCTGTTTCGTTGGCCATTAGATGACACTGTGAGCACATCGTTCAGGGACTCAACAGGAGACCACCACCCCCATCCTGGGTGGGGTGCAGAAGGCCAGAGCAGTTGGACTTGTGAAATTTGAAACCATTGCCACAGCCCGATTGCAGCCCAGCTGTCTCCTCACATGGTGGAGATCTTAAAGCCCAATTGAAGATCTTTCACAGGGAGGCCTGACTACATCAAAAGAAAGCGCTACTAACACTTCTGGAATTTTTATTTGCAACTTAACTAATTTACTGACCAGACATTTTTTTTTCTGTAAAAATTCTGATACTAAGTTTTATATTTTTTTCAAATTGTAAAAATTTGAAAATTTCTGCATTCTTATTTCCATTATAGTAGTTATTTTCTTAAGTGGAATCCCATGTTAGCAGATGAATACAATAGCAACAACTGTGAAATCTATACACTTTTGCACAGAATCAAATACCTGGTAGTCTTCTTGTGACCTCTTGATTTTGGTGTGTTTTACATGCTTTGGTTTCTACTATAGAAATCTTTTTTTTAGTCCACTTTTTGCAATGATTAATGCATCATCCATCAGCCTTGCTTTGCTTTGCTTTGCTTTGATGTTACTGGGATGAAACACAGTGCCTTCTGTAGCCAAGGGGTCTAAGAAACAGCTGCACCTGTAGTGCTCATGTCCCCTTGCTATTTTGTATTTGGTTGAATCTCTGCTTGACTGATATCCTGAGTCAGGGATGACTGAATCTAGGCTGGTTATTTGGCTTTTTTCATGTGGACCCATGTAAACATATCATGGATGCCCCTAAATTTTCCTTGGTTGCAAAATGAAAATGTTTATCTCATGATTTTGCAGTAATATTATATTGAAATGAAAACAATTTAGAACAGCACCAAAGAATTACATACTAATGCATAAACTGAATAAAATATGCACACATTTTATATTTGGAATTTTGTGAACATTGATATTAATTAAAAGCATAAATAATGTAGAGTTAGCATAACCTCAAAATTGGAAGACAAAGTAATATTAGTTCAATTCTTTCTACTGTATTGATATATTTGTACAATCTTTAATGACCATCTCATTATATATTCGATATATTTATGTAAAAAAGTTAAGCTGGCACATTTGTAAAAGCAAATAAAATAGTTCAGATAGCTAAACAAATTTAGAAAAAGAAGAAAAATCTCAGGTGGTACACTGTACTTTTTCTGTGATTTCTTGAAGCATTTTTAATAGGTGGGGATGCTGTTGGTTTATGGGTAGACATTTAGATAAGCTGAACAATGTACCATCTAGAAATAGACCTACATTTACATGGTTAGCATATGTTTGACTTATATGCCAAGGAAATCTTATGGGGAATTAGTGGAATTTAAAAGTACTGATGCAATAATAATTGAGCAAAAACAATCTGAGAATGTTTCCTGCAATTTTGAATTACAACTTCATATTAATTCAAATTTTATTTGTATAAACAGCAAAGCTAAGACACACAACTTCCTAAAAAAATTAGCAGGTGAAATGTGTCAACATGAATTAAGTATATAATTCATGGATAAAAAATAAATATTTAAATAAGGACTTAATTAGTAGTATTTAACTAAACTAAAGATTAAATTATACATTTTGTTTTGTAGAATTGGGGATTGAACTCAGGACCTTGCACTTGCCAGGCAGGATCTTGTGCCCCTGTGCTATCTCCCCAGCCCCTAAATGATATTTTTTGAATAAGGAATTAGGAAAAGAAATGCCATAAAACCATAGGAAATAATTTTAAGACACTGCCAAGGGTCATACTGAATAAAACATTTATACATATGGTATTAAGTAAAATAATGCCATGGGCCTGGCAGGATAGCTCAGTATTCTAAAGCACCTGCTTAGGAAAGCTTAGGCGGCTGCAGGGACCGCGGTTTGATCCCAGCACCACATGCTATGCCAGCCCTGCTCTCAGGACAGGCTGAGCCGGCCATAAAAATAAATAAATAAACAAGCAAACAAAAGTTCTGAAACAAGAAAGAAAAAGAATAAAATATAGTGCTAAATGCAAGAAATGTAGCACTTGATTAACTAACATGGAGAGGGGATGATAGCTCAGTAGAATTACTTCAAATAAGTGCAAGGGCCTGAGTTCAATCCTGTTCCTGCAGAAACAAACAAACAAACTTTGAGAGCAAAAGAGCCTAGGAAATTATGCCTCATCCTGTGGTAATTTGATCCCTCTCTCCTCTCTCCTCTCTGTCTTTGTCTCTTTCTTTCCTTTGTACAGCCTCTCACTTTATACCTTGGATTTGTGATGCTCCTGCTTTCGACCTTCCCAGAGCTGGGATTACAGTACTCCCAAACTCAGTGGTCTGGCTTCAGTGCATCCACAGACAGAGCCAGCACATCATGTGGTGCCTGGGAATTGACCCAGTCCCTTTGACTGCCTAAACAAATGCATAGTTCACTGAACTATCTCACCATCCTGCTCATGTGGATTTGAAAATAACATCTAGCTAGGATGATAGCTCAGCAGAATAAGGGCTTGCATAGAAAGTTATGGGTTCTGAGTTCAATCTCCAGTACTGAAAAAAAAAAAAAGCAAACACAAAGTACCATGTAGATATATAATGCAACACCAACCCTTTTCTACTGTCATACTTCTCTCACTCAGTTTACTAACACCCCACTTATCTTTCTACTTCCTCATTTATTTTGTGTAAAAATGGCTCTTCTCACCTGTGAAATTAAAGTACAACTTAGTCCATAGTTAAAAATGGACGGTAAGGTGTGTCTAATCCCATGTACAATGACATATACCCACACACAGATGTTTTAGTTGAACATTAGAAGTTCAGCAGACAAGTAGCTGGGATTGGCTTGAAATCTGAACATCATCTGAATAGGATGATCAAGTTTAGAGCCACAACAGTTTCCAGACCATTAGTGAGGGGCTGAAAGATCCTGAAGGCCTCAAATCAAACTGGATGGAAAGCATTACCCTAAGTAATAAGCAGGGACCTAGTAGGTCAGCACATCCTGCTTCCCATGACAAAGAGCAATAACCTGTGAAGTAGGAAAGGATAGTGCTTGAAAGACCCAGTTAATTACAACAATATAACATAAGACCTTG
>PVJA010023436.1:0-33028 GCA_004027025.1 Myocastor coypus | reverse complement strand
AAAATATTACCGTCTTGCTGAACAGAAATACAGACACACACACACACACACACACACACACACACACACACACAAACCAGAAAGGCCTTTCTGTCAAGTTAATAAAATTTTAGTAATTTTCTTCTTTGTCATTTGATGTGTAAAAATGAATATTCTCAAAGGTCAACCACTGAGTAGTTGAACTAATTACGTAGGTGTGACTAGGATATAAATTTTGAATGATATGAGGGAAGAATATTATATAAATAGTTTAATATTCTATATTCTATCATTCTGTCATTTTGGGGGGGAGGTACTGGGAAGTGAACTCAGGACACTTTGTTTTCCAGACAAGCATTTATTCCACTGAGCTATCTCTCATTGGCTATCCCCCCCACTCTATCATTTTGCTTCTAAAAAATTTATTAGTATGGTACATGTTTGTACTACAAAATGATCATATTCAATATGGTGAGTTAGTGCATATATATAACATATATTAACTTCCCATTTTATTTCTCACCAGGAAGACAAATCTTTTACCCTTTCTCAGTTTATAAAACAGTAGGTATTCCTAAAAAGAAGCATGTCATTACATAGCCATGTGTTTGTACTTTTAAAAGTGAGGCAATTTCATTTATGAGAGTTTTTTAAGTATTTAGAAAAACTACAATCCTTGTATGTTTACAAACTCAATAATATATAAATATTGACATCATTCTAATACCAGAGTTCTTGACTTGGTTCTTACAGTAAAGCTTTGGCTCATGATTCCTTCTATTTCCAAAGAAATCCATTTTCAAAATGAAACATGAACATGAACAGAAACAAAAATATGGTTATTTTCCTTAGAATCATGGCACAAATTAAGTCTGCGAACCAAAGTACTACTGCATTACATACATTCTATAGGGTTTTTTTTTTTTTTTTGTGCAGGGTTTCACTGAATTAAATATATTATTTGAACCACTAGTATTTAATTTGATCTTTCAGTGAAGTGACAGACTCTGATTTTCTTTTGTTTTATGGTCCAGTTCATAATGGAGCAAAGTAAATATTTTGTAAAGAAAGGTAATGCAAACACTACAAGCTAAGCCCTGTCCTACTAAAATCAATGTTCAGTATATAATTTAACATTTTGTTATTTAAAATGAAGAATTAAAACCAATAGATACAGTGATGAAAAGGGCAAGAAGTATAAAACTGTGCTGTTGGGATAGATTTTTCTTAATAAACACACCATTGATGGGAAGAAGATAAAAAGTAGTTCATGGTTCAATTTCAATATTTACACATGTATGAAAAATAATTAAGATAACGGGAATATCTGAGATTTGCACATAACTATAAGGATGCTAGTAACAAATATTGGCTGTCAGGAAGAAAAATAATAAATTAGTAATCGATTTTGCTGTTTTAAAAATTTATATCTCACAAAGCTTTTAAGTAGATTGCTCATATTTTTATATATAATGGTTATACATATTTTAATCCAGTGGTATCCATGGTAGTAAAGTATTGCACTCCCAATGAATTTATGTCATAATGGCATGGTAAGAACTGCTTTATGGATAGTTCCCTTATTCTTCAAATAATATTTCGAATATGTGTGATAAAAGAGTAGCAGAGATGATGCTGTGGAAGACAAATGATGGAAATGGTTTTAGGAATTTAAACTGCTTCATGAAGGACGAAGCAAACGAAGACTCAAAGTTAGCTAATGGATTTACAAAGGTTAAAGTCACTGGTGATGTTAGAAAAAAAAACCAAAAAACAAATATATATATTCTGACAACTGAAGATCATGTCATGACCAAGTCAGTTAGAAAGATAAGTCGGAAAGCAAAAGGCAACTGTACATTCTGCTCTCTCAACTACATCAATACGATGGTTACAAATAGCAAATTATTTTTCCAAATTGCAATAATTTGATGAATTTTACCATATATATATATATATATATATATATATATATATTAGCATATTCAAGGCTCAAGTCAATAACTTCTGACATTGCCAGTTCTGCTGATAGCCCACTACTGTTATGGACTTTTGGGCTATATTGGGTTATTTTGCTGAATTCATGCATCTACAATATTTGAATGGCAATGGAACAGTCATCTCTGACAAACAAAACAAAAAAGGGGGATATAAATTAAGGATAATTTTGTAGTGAAAAGATAGGATAGCTACACAGCTACATTTTCTTAGTTCAGTAAGAAAAAAGTTTGTACTAATAGTGTTTAGGTAAGATATCATGTCTGCATCTTATACTCTGAATAACAACTATAAGATAACAATGTACAATGTATTAATTATTGTAACTATCCTAACTTGTTTTGAAACTGTCTCTATCTCATTGCTATTTCTTTATCATTAAAATTAATAAAATTATATATATATATATATATATATATATATATATATAATTTGTTCTATCAAACTATACTCTCAATGAGTAAATTGAAGCCCAGAATGAACATATTTTTCTTTTCTTTTTAGTTTAAACCTTAAGTAGACTTAGGGCTTTTCTCCTCTATCTCTCCACCTAATGTAGATATTGCCTGTGAGTATGTGTCTGGATTTCAATTATCTTTGAATCGTTATTACCCAGCTCCATATCTGGAATATAATACTTTCCTAATAAATATTTCTTTCATTTGAACAGAAGCCAGAAGTTTAATCACTCAAGTGTTATAGGAATAATATGACAACAAAGGTCTTCAAAAATTGTATTGAAATGTGGAACAAGATAACCACTAACATCTTCTACCATACTTTTCCCACAGATATCAGAAGTTGGACAGCCTTTCACAGACATTATTACCTTCAGAAGAGGTAAGAAAATCACGTGAGTGTTCACAGTACTTGCTCTTAGTATAACAAAATGAAAAGACCCATTGAAAATGGCAGTGTCACATTTCCCTTAACCTCAAGCAGCCCAACAGAATCATGAGTGTTCACCTCCTACATTTTGAATGGAACTGAAGTGTAGGTTTTAAACTTGAAGTCTAGTATCAAACTTCATGGAGAAACCTGGGCTAGGAAAAGCCCCATGACCCTTTCTGCTGAGCAAATCAAAGGAGCCTCTGCGGCTACCTTAGGCTGAGCAGCCTATTGCCTCCATCTCCCCTCCTCTATACTGAGCAAGCAAAGTGGAAAGCAGGACACTACCCTCTGGAAAGCATGGTACAAAGGTGAGCACAGGGCCCAGTACTAGCACAGGGCTTAATGCCAAGGTGGCCTGCCATAGTGACACCCAGCATCCATCAGAACTGAAGTCTATTTTCATAGGCCAGAGATCACTGACACAGATGAGGTTCAATGTCAAGAGGAGGCTTGATAGCAAGGACAGACTGAAGCTTCAGCTGTATCTGTTTAAGTCTTCGAGTGGCCCTGGAGGAGACTCATCCTCTCTCTGAGACCATGTATGTACCCAACTGTGAGATTCAGGTGTGATCCACCTCCCTCCTACATTTTTATGGCCAAATAGCTCTCTGTTGCTCATGCCCTAACCTCAGGTGGCACAATTACTGCAAAGCCAGTGTTCATAACTGAGGTTTGTAAAAGTTAAGGTTGTTAGCCTGAGTGGTGTGGAAGCCACCGAGGGCAATAAGAAATCACACTTCTGAGTATATGCGAGTAGGTCATAGAGACATGATCTTGGGGCTTATATCTGGTCCCTGGCCTCTTTCTGGCATTTTCCCCTGCTCAACTTTCTTCCTGACATGAGGTGAACAACATTCTTCTGTCATGACCTTCCACCAAGATGTCCCTTCCTTAGTGCCAAATGAGCATGGACTAAAATTTATAAAATCATGAGAAAAACTGAACTTTTCCTTATTTAAGTTGTGGGTGTCAGTGATTTTGTACTATTAAGAAGAAGACTGACTAATATAGTGTTGTAGGACTGCCCTAGCACCAGTCACAGTTCTTAACAGGACAGATTCATGTGCTGATCTGCATCACTACTGGCTATAGTGTAGAACCAGGTGTATTCCTGAGAATATGCAAGTCTTTGCTACTGTGGAACTCAGGTAGCACTGTGCCCCTTGATCATACTTCAGTGTGGCAGTGGCAGGTTGTGGCCTCAAGGTATGACACAGTTTGGTGAATCTAATGTGACATAAGTACCTGAGGCTGGTCTATCCATAATGACTCTGACCAAAGATGAGCAGATGGCCATGTCTGGCCACAGGCCAGTAATTGTTGTTGAGACATCTGGCCTTAATTTGGCCACAGGGAGAGGCTTTTGAGTATGGACTATTTTTTCTTGTTACTCTCCTTTTTCTGTATGAACAATATACTAAAAGAGTATTTAGGAAAATCTGTACTTCATTTGCTTTGATTTTCAAAAACAGTGATACACACAAAGAGCAGAACCTGGAAAGTCTGGACTTGAGTGCTATCCAGTGACATAATCAGAGTGACTATAGGCTTAGGGAAAAAGTAGCCTGCTTATAACTCCTGGAAGGATATGCAGAAACAAAGCTAGATTAGGAGGACTATAATAAACATCTGATCCTTCAATGCCCAGATGATGTTGAGTGCCAAAATATCACGAACTTTCAGGAAACGAAGACCTCACCCAATACTCAAAATAAGGTACCAGAAAGATTAACCAAATAGGAGACACTCTGAGAGAACTCCAAGATAATGTTTTTTGGTTTTTGTTTTTTTGGTACTGGAGATTGAACTCAGGGCCTTGCACTTGCCAGGCCGGTGGCTATTCTACTGAGTTTTCTCCCTGGCCACCCAAGATAGTGAATTTCAATCAGTTATTTCAGGGAACTCAATTATTTCAGAGGGGAAAATTTGATAATATGCAAGTGTAACAAAGAGATGGAAACAATTTGAAAAATTAAAGAGAATTTCTCAAGATGTAAATGCAGTAGAAGGCATCAGCAGTAGAACAGATGAAATAGGTGAAAGAATGTGTGAGATCAAAGATAGATTAAAAAATACACAGTGGGAGAAAAATGCAAAAACAATGAAAAGAAATGAAAAAAACTTACAGAACCTTACAAATATTTGGCTTATTCGGGTTCAAGAAGGTCTTAAGAATGGCAAAACAATAGGAAAAGAATTCAAAGAAATGATAGCTTTCCAAATAAGAGGATAGAAACTTTCAAGTACAAGAAGGTCAAAGGTCACTGGTGAGTTTTTAACTAAATGAAACTTTATGGCAATAGATAATCAAACTCTTAAACATGAAAGAGAGGACTGATGATGGCTAAAAGAGAAAAGAACACATACGCAGACTGAGTTCTCAGCAAAAACTCACAGGCTAAGAGATAGTGGGATATCTTGGAAGTACTAAAGGAATAACAAAATCAGTTGAGAATAGAGTATTGACATTACTAAACAGAAAAATGCAAATGGAAATGACAGTGAAATATGACTTCAGTGCAGAAACAATGGCTGCCATCAAAATGACTACAGGTTCAAAGTACTGATAAAGATGTGAAGAAAAGGAACCCTTGAACATTGCTGATGGAAGATAAGTTAATACACTGTAGAAAGTCATGTGGAGCTTCATCAAAAATTGAAAATAACACTATCATATGTTCCAGAAAAATCCCTAGTTTGCGTATATCCAAAAGAAGAAAGAGGAATATGTCCAAGTCACATCTGCACTCTCATGTTGGAGTTATAGCACTAGTCACAGTCAAAGTAGTCAAAAGATAAATACAACCTAAGTGGTCATCAATTGATGAATGGATTAATACAATAGACTAGGAGGTATTTACTTTAAGAGAAATATCCAGCATTTAGATTCCACATAAGACAGTTCATATGGTATTTGTAGATAAGAAAGACAAACACTGCATGATCTCACTCATATGTGGAATGACAAAAAGAAGTTACCATGAATGAGAGTAGAATGATTCTTGTTACTGAGGGTGAGCAATAAAGACAGTTTGGTAAATGGATTCTAAGCTACAGTTAGCAACAACAAATTATGTCATGTCATTTTACGATAGGCTGATTTTATTTTCGTTTTTATTTTTTAAAGAAGAAACAATTCTGTTTAATAACCTAAGTGTACTTTCAGAAAGGATCAAAAAGCACATTACCTAGGACACAAAATTGTACTTAAAGTAGTTTGCATAAAATGATAACCAGTTTTGACTGTACACAGACAAGCACCCTGATGTCCATGAATGTTAATGAATACACAAGTTAAATTTCTTTATGTATTTGGTGCAGGGTCTCTATGCAGCTCAGACTCACAGTGATCCTTCTGTTTCCAGAAACCTGTTCCTGGAATTACAGGTGGGTACCACCATGCCTGGACTCAGGAGCCAGCTAAGCAGGCCCAGAGGTGAGGTCAGCATGGCATGTAGTATGGGAGTGGGATTGAACCCTAGTCCCTGTGCTTGCCTAAGGGTCAAATTTATTTGCAACAACTTTCTACCAAATTGTTGTCATGTTAATGTTAGTTTTTAAAATTTATTTAAAATAGCAATAAAAATTACAAAATGATGTGAATGTAGAATAAGCCTGCGACTGTATACTCTAGTATAAATAAAATCAGATAGTGCATAGAAAATGATGTTTCCATATATTTTTTATACACAGGATAAATACCTGAAATCTGAAATGTGACCTGTTACAGATTCTCTCTTTAATGCAGTGTTTTCCATTGATTTTATGATATGGATTTCGGGACATCTGTGATTTTTAGCATTTTTTCATTCTGAATTCTTCATTAAATTTCTTTAACAAGGGCTGGCCAAATAGCTCAGCAGATTAAAGTGCCTGCAAGCAGTTGCAGGGGCCAGGGGTTCGATCCTCAGACCTTTCGTGCTAGCCCTGCCACCAAAGCACACTGAGACAGCAAATGACACTGGGTGTGATAGCACGCACCTGTAATCCCAGCTCTTGGGAGGCTGTAAACAGGTGGATCAGTATGAGCCCTATCTCATAGTGAGACCCCAAACACCCTATAGACTCTTCCTTAAAAATAAAAAAAATTAAATATCTCATCTCTAGCACATTCCTTACACAAATATCTTTATTAAATAAATTCATACCAAAGTAATAAAGAATTTTTAAAGAAAGATTTCAAACATGCAAGTATCCTGAAAAATAGTACATATACTGTATACATATCAACTTCAGGGTTGATAAATGCTATGTGGCAGTGTCACAATCACTGCTAGAAGCTCATTTCCATGGACACCTCTGAAGATGAAAACTTGAGTGTGGGAACCTGAAGCCACTTCAGTCACTCCACTGTCCCAAGAGTCCTCAGGTGACAGCTGCTTCTGGTCCCATTTACATAGGATCTGAAACAACTGTCCAGATCATTGGTCAGTGTCTGGAAACAATGTTTGCTAAAATAAAATAATTTTAAATAACAATAATAATAATATACTATAAATTTCAAAAAGCTTGAAAACCATTTTTTGAAAGAGTATACTTCAAGGAGTAATAAATGATTGAGAAGGTAAACATCTTAGCCTGGTTTAAACATTATGCAATCTATACAGGCATCAAAATATAACATAATACTCCATCAATAAACAAAATTATGATTTTATGTATTGGTTTAAATATTAATAAAAATAAACTCTTGAGATACATTATCTGCAGTGTTCTAAGATCAGTTTATATATTTGAAAAATATATAGTATACTCTGTTACATATGTGTCAATCATTCCCTAATTTCACCTACATATGTGTATACTAATGTGCATCCCATACTATCCGTGGGAACAGTATACTAAATCAATAGTGAAATATGTCTTGAAGCAGCAAGAACAAAAGCAGAGGGTCCAGATGAGATTCTTTGTTGTGAGTGGTTTTTTCATTGGACTATTAGTTTTGTTGATAGAAATAGAAAGGGATTTTATCAATGGTATGTGTTTTCAGTACATAATGTTTACTTATGTGGAGTTGGAATGTATGCATGAAACATTTTAATTTCTTTTTTTAATCCTCCTGCCTCCTCTTACAACCCCTCCCTCCATCTCTTGATCACCTTTCCATTGGACAAAGATCTGATCTATTTCCCTACTTCTTATTATCCTGTTATTTTTTATTTTACTTACTATTTATAACTTAGCTTGTTCATATAAGAGAAACATGTGATATTTAACTTTGTATATCCAATTTATTTTACTTAGCATAAAAAGGATGGTTTGTGTCATAGATTTAGGGATAAAGATGATATGTTGTTCGAAAGAACTGTATTCATTTCATTTCAATCTATGAACTCATCAAATCTGCAAGCCTTTTGGAGCAATAAGTTTTAGACAGAAACTGAAAGAGGTGCTTTCATAAGGTACAATTCATAATAAATAAGAAGCTGTATTTAACCTGGGATGGTGACAAGTGGCTCATAATGTTACAAAAGTAGGTGTTTATTTTCCAATTCTGTATAGCACAGAGTTCCACCACAGTACACTGATGCATTCTTATATTCTGGAGCATGGGACATGAAGGTAAATAAAGCACTGGTGAAGCAGTAATGAAATTCTAGTTTTATAACATAATAAATAGTTGGGAGACACCCAAGTACTTAAAATGTCTGGGGAGGAATGAGGTCATCTGTAGGTTTTGTTTCAATTTGTGAACACATATAAGAAAATGTTTAATATATTCTTCAAATAATTCCACATTCTACTTTACAGAGATATATGACAAGTGGGGACAAGAAAAATCAAATTTTAATCACTGTCCTTACTATGGTCTCATTCACATCATAGCATTATGGGAAGTTATAAAAATTTGGTAATGTGCACGCATTCTTATACATTACTCAAAACTAGCAATCATCGTCCACCTATGATTGTTAATTTTATCAAAGAAATCAAATTTACTTTAGAGAATTAAGAATAAGTTCCTGGAAAGATCAACTTAGACTTGAATCAAGCACAAAATGTGGCTTAGTTTTTAATAAAATGAAGTGAGCACAATTTTATAACTATTTAGAGAACGATGAAGCTATGCAAAATAAACACAGTGGAATCATTCACTATAAATCCTGCTGTACAATGTGAAGAGATTTTGGACAGATGATAAAATTAGCATATGAAAAGAGAACTATGGATAATAAATGTCTAAGCTTCAATAAGGCAGTTAATACAGTGGGTCAGATAAGTGCATCAAATTGTCAGATAAGTGCATTTGATAATAACATACTAAAATAAAAACAAACTAAGAGATTATAAATGTGGATAATGATGGATGAGAGTGATGTGTTTGAAGTACCTTCTTGGCTCTATTAAATGTATTTCTGTCCTTAGAGGGTTGAATATGAGTTAAAATATATTGACTGATTATATCAGTTTTGAAGGCTTTGTTAAACTGTTTTTTTGAGGAGAATGATAAAACTGAATGCAAATAAGTTTAGTATGTGGGCATAAAAAAGAAAAAAGATTCATTTCATAAAAGAGCAAGCAGGAGAATATTACTAAACAACCATGTATTACAGTATTTCTTGCTAATGAAAATCATGGTATCAGATTTTACAATATACAGCACAACTATTAAATAATTATTTTTATGAGGTTTTTGTGCAGCAGAGAAAAACTAGCAAACTGCTTTCTGGAAAAAGTGTGATTATTCAAGGAAAGTCACGGAGCTCTCCTTAGACTGCACACTGGAGGCAATGTATTTGCCAAATGAGTTAGGTGCATATCTTGTTCCTATCTCCTTTTGGTTCCTTCTGACTCTTAGAGACTATTCTACTCATTAAGAAACAGGTTGCAAATATTTCTTGTTACTATAGCAACATGTGCTGAATACACTGATGTTTATTCAGGTATTTTTCTATATTGTATTCTAGTACATAATCCATGTATCATATATTCTAATGTACTTTTATCTGCCAAATATGATTTAATCAAATAACTTCACATTCCCATCTACCTCATATAGTCTAAACAAAAAACAAAATAAAATAGATCTACAGAACTTTCCTATTCTGTGGTTTGCTGTACTGTTGATATTATAAGTGGAGATGAAAAATTTCCTCTAAATGATATAATTGGTCTTCAAATTTTAAAATTCAAACTCAACTAAGAAATTAATATTTTATATGCACAAGGGACTGGGGAGGTAGGTCAGCATCATAAATGACTCGCTGGCAAGCACAAAGTCCTGAGTTTGATCCCTGGTACATAAAATAAGTTATTTTACACGCATGCATGAAAGGAAGGAATGTATACAAAGGGAGGCATAAGTAATGTTGATGTTTATGTTGTCAGCCATTGAAGATGTAAATGCATAGCTCTGTATACAGAAAACATAATGAAATGTTCTTATGCCAGATATTTACAATATGTTTTGTTCAGTTGAAAAGAACCTGTGGAATGAAGCTTTTTTGCAGCCTTAGCAACTTCTGTGTAGCAACTATTCCTTACTACATTTCTTTATATAGGTATGTATACAATAAAATACCACAGAATAATTCAGGATCTTTATTTCCTTTTTTCTTTGAAAGCAACAGTGACTTTAATGCTTCAGAATGTCAACTGTTTTCAAATATTAAAGGTTATAAAAGTCCTTTAAGGAACAGTACATGTATTAAAGAGTTCCTTGAGAATTGAATGATAAAGAGGGTTGGATCATTGCTCAGGAGCATAAATGTCTGCTCATCAAGCAAAAGAGCATGAGTTCTACTCCTGGTACAAAAGAAAAAAAAAAGAAAGAAAGTGAAAAAACAATTGAATAATAAAAAACTAATAGATATTTAAGATAAAAACTCAACTGTACCATGAATATATGAAGATAGTAAGAGAAATTCTGAGGGAGAAAACATCACAAAAATATAACAAAACTTTCTTCCACTCCACTTTGGGGGGTCACACTTAGAAGGAGCCATGGAGTGCAGCAGCCAGGAGAGCCGAGTGGGTCCAGTTTGACAGGGTGCACCAGGAAGGAGCTGAGCACAGCAGCCAGATGCAAGTTAGGCCTGGCTGACTGAGTTCAAGTTCAGCAGATCTAGACCTGGTGAGCTAAGGTGTACTTCTAGGCCTCTTGGGACCTAGACCCATGAGAACATCCTCGTGGTACAGAAGTGGCAGGAGTAAGTGAGTCTACTTGGAAGACCCCAAACAGATATATAAAGGGAAGGTCCTCAGATAGAACTCAGGGGACTTAACTTAAATATAAATTTCCAACTTAAGAACAGCTTTGATACTATTACTCTATAACATAGGTACTTGAGCTTAACATCACTGTATTTCTGAGTGTCAACTTCTTAGACTTAACTTGGAATTGGTATCAATCACTGATATTCTAATAAATCTCTATAGAATGTGATAAAAACATTTACACATTTTTGCACAGGAATTTAGAAATCTAAGCATGTACAAAATTGTAGCCTATCAATCCTTCAGTACTTTTCCTAGTCTCACTCTTATTTATGACTTTTTTGTTTTCTTGTAAACAAACCATTTACTTGAGAGAGAGAGAGAGTATAGCAGTAACTAAAATTATATTAGAAGCAGCACACATAAGGGACCAGAATGACAGGCATTCCAAACATAGTTTTAGTGTTACGTATCAGTGTAATAAGCCTTTTGGACGTTCTTAGGACTGTTATCTAATTCATCCTGTGAGTGGTTTTGCTCCTGCCATATTCCCTATGTTTTCTACTTGCAATCACTTTGTTGTTTGTCCTTTAAATCCTTGATTTCCATTCAGCTGTATTGTGCCTCCGTATTTTTATTTCTCCTTTTGCGTTCTTACACTAGGGAGATTACAAGGTCAGTAAGAACTCAGGACATAAGAGAACCTGTGCTGTCACATCCTATAACTCAGTGATGTCCCTAATTTTCTGTTCAAGGAGATTAATGGGCTACAGAGTAAAGGGCTTGAAGATATACAGTAAACCTAAGAGGAGTCAGCTAGAGAGAAAACATTCTCTCAGGCTTTCACAGAGAGCAAATTGATCGATCAACGGCTTTGACTCATCCAGACGGCTGACACTGACTACAATTCTACAAAGCACTTACATGATTCCAAAGTAAATCCGGAGGGGATTTGACTGACCTTGGAAGATACAAAAGTTACATGTTTTGTAATACAAGTCTTTCTTTAACTTGCCCTTAGCCACCCAGCAAAAAAGTATAACCATGAGGCATAAAATGTAAAGCTAGATTAGTATGCTGGGCTGCAAAAGGCTTAAATTGACATTTTTCATCATTGCCAGTTTTGCCAATAACCCACTGCAATTATGGAACATTGGATTAAGTATCCAACTACTTTCTCTGAGTTCAGTGAGAAGAATTTTTTTTCTATGAACAATGATTAGAAAAACGATCATGTCTACACCCTGTGCTCTGTATAACTACTAGTTATACATATTGTATAACTACAATATGTATTGTGCCAAATACTGGAAATGTACTACTAACGTGTTTTGAAGCTGTCATATTGTTATTTCTTATTAAATTCAATTTTAAAAACTGCTTTGTTATGCACATATAATGTTTACCCTTACAATCAAAGTACAAATTCTTTTTTTTTTTTTACAAAAGTTTGCCAATTTGTAAATTTCAGTACCTGTTATTAGTATTGCTAATTTTGTAATACTGTAAATAGGAGATCATATCTGCCTTAACCACATGTTCTCACTTGGGTAATAATATCAGGAGGTGTTTGGGCTATAACCTCAACAAAGCCCTATATCAAAGGAATGAGGTCAGTACCAAACAGAAATCAGTATCTCACTCTCAATTAATATAGGAGGCAAAATCTTGGGACACATGAAAAAGAAGAATCTCTGATACTGGAGAAATACCTACAGAAGTATTCTTTACAGAGAGACTCTGAATGCAGTGATACAGCTACCTAGTATCTGAATTTCACTAAGTGTTATTGCAGAAATCGAAATAAAGAGTTCTCTTAGAAATAGAATATGACAAAAGAAGGAACAAAATGCACTCTTAGGCCCTGAGTGCACCTAGAAAAAATCCAGGATATATCAGCATAGAAGAAATTGGAAGCCACACATTTGAAATCTGTAAAATAATAGTAACTGAAGTAAAGAAACAACTTTAGAAAGTTACAGAGGAAATAAGATCAGAAATAATCTCCCAGGTTAAAAAAAGTAGTGATAAGTATAAAGAAATAATTAGTATTATTATATTACTTCTATAGAAGACCTTGATAAAAATGGAAAAGTGGTGGAAATCTTGAATGAGCAATATAGGAAAGAAATACAAAACATGAAGCAGATTCAAAGAAAGATAAAAGAAATTAAAAATTTCATAACAAGTTGGCAAAGCTCTTTGAATAAAGGCGAAGATAGATTTTCAGACCTTGAAGATATTATTACAGCTAGTGAAAAGATAAGGAAAGATCTCCTAAAAACAACTAGGGTTCAAGAAATAATTCACCAGCTGTAAGATGATGCAAAGATGAAAAACATAAGACTAATAGGCATCAATGAGAAAAAATAAGGAGCCAACACAAGTGATATAAAAAGAATATGGGCAGAAGAGATAACAGAAAACTTCCCAAATATGGTCTAAAAATCTGACATTCAGGTAACTGAGTCATATAGAACTCCAATTAATATCAACCTAATTAAAACTATAGCCTAACATATAATAATCAAGAACCCAGATATTCAGCACAACAACATACTAAAAACTACTAGAGAAAAGAAATAGATCATATTTAAATGAAAACCCATCAGAATATCAGCAGATTTCTCTTCACAAATCATCAAGTCAAGAAGAGCATGCAGTGGGATATTTCATGTCCTATAAGAAATCAAATTATAACCCAGACTGGCATACCCTACAAAACTCTCTTTCAAGTTTAGTGGAGATATAAAATACTTCCATGACAAAAAACAACTAAAGAAACTCACGACAATGAAACTAAACCTACACAGAGTACTAAAGGATATTCTACAAAGGTATCAAAGTGAACACAATTTCAAGAATGATAATGGAAAGAACCTACCAAACTTTGCAAACAATTAACACTGGAGAAATATAGGGAGACAACAACAAGAAAATAGCATGCCTAAGATAAGCCAATACATATCAGTTATAGTCACCAATGTAATTGGAATCAATTTCCCAATTAAAAGAAATAAAATGGCAGAGTGGATTAAGAAAAAAATTCAACAATATGCTATATACAAGAAATACATTTAACCCACAAAGAAATTCTTAGACTGAAAGTCAAAGGATAAAAAACAGTAATCCGTGCTGCAGGACCTCAGAAAAAAAGTAGGGATAGCTATTCTGTTCTCAGACAATCTGAATCTCAAACCAAGAATGATGAAATGAGAAAAAGAAGGCCACTATATACCAATTAGGGAAAATATTCAAAAAGAAGAGATACAAGTCATAAATATGTATAAGCCACGGCCAGCAAGGTAGCTCAGCGGACTAAGTACCTGCTTTGGCAAGCACAGGGACCAGGGTTTGATCGCTGGTCCTGCATGCCATGCAGGATCTGCCCTCAGGTGTGCTGAGCTACGACAGAGTCCAAGCATCGTGTTGTACACCTGTATTCCCAGTGCTGGGGACGCTGTAAACAGAAGGATCACTATGATTCCAAGCTGTGTAGAGAGACCCTGTACCAAATACAGAAATGAAAAAAAAAAATGTATGGACCAAATATAGATCAAGAAACCAAAAAATTGGTAAAGAGGTAGCAAAACTGAATCAAACCTTTGAACAAATAAATGTAGTGGACATATACAGAGTGTTCCACCCAACATCATCTGAACACAAATTCTTTTCAACTGCACATGAATGTATTCTAAAATAGACCACTAGCAAGGCATGGTGGGGTACGCCTGTAATCCCAGCACTCGGGAGGCTGAGGCAGGAGGATTGGTGCAAGTTCGAGACCAGCCTGGGCTACAAAAGTGAGTTCAAGGCCAGCCTGAACTGCACAGTGAGACCCTGTCTCAAAAAAAAAAAGAAGACCACATACGAGTCCATAGATAGTGCTTAATTACATGCAAGAAAACAGAAATTATTCCATACATGTTATATGACCATGGTACAATGAAATTGGGAATTAAAGAAAAAAGAAATCACCATAGCCCTGTAAATATATAGAAGTTAAATAACACACTATTAACCAACCAATAGATTACAGATGAAATTCAACAAGAAATTAAACAATATCCAAAATCCAGTGTAAGTTCAAACACAACCTACCAGAATTTGTGAGATGGAATGAAAGCAGTTATCAGAGAGAAATTGATAACAGTGAACTCACACATTAAGAAAACAGAAAGGAAACAAATAAATATCTTAATACTGCACCTCAATCTTCTAGAAAAAGCAAAAGCAAACGAAGCCTATTGCCCAAACCTGGGAGAAAATTCTAAAGACTGGAGCAGAAATTAATGCAATTGAGACTAAGAAAACATATAAAGAATTATTAATAAATTCAAAATCTGATTCTTTGAAATATTAAATGATTGATAATCCTTGCTAAACTACTCAAAAAGAAAAGATAAAACACTCAAATTGAAGCAATAAGGAATGAAAAGGGCAAAATTGCAACAGATCCTGTACAAATTCAGAAGATGATCAACATCTATTTTGAAAATATTTACTCTCATAGAATCAAAGATGCAGAAAAATGGATATATTCCTACATAGGTATAAATTACCAAAACCCAACTGAGAAGATACAGAAATTCTGAATGACCCAATATCAGCAAATAAAATTGAAAATATAACAAAAATCTTACCAACAAACAAAAGCCCAGATTTTGATGGATGCACAGCTGGATTCTAAAAGAAATTTAGGGAAGATTTAATCCCAATATTCCTCAAACTCTTCAATGAAATTTCAAAAGAAACAATACTCCCAACATCATTTCTGGAGGCAAGTTTTATACTTATACCAAAATAGGGGAAAGATTTAAACAAAAAACAGTTACAGGTCAGTCTCTCTATAGAACATAGAAGCAAAAATCCTCAACAAAATACTAGGAAATAGAACACAGAAAAATCATCAAGAAGATTATACACCACGACCAGGAATGGTTCATCCCAGGGATGCAAGGATGGATCATAAGTCTATAAATGTAAAACACTATATTCATAGAACCAACACACACAAAAAAAACACAATCATGTCAATTGATTTAGACAAGTCTTTTGACAAAGTCCAATATTAATTCATGATCAAAGTCCTGTAGAAAATTGGAATAGATGGCCTCTACCTCATTCTAATGGCTAACATAATTCTAAATGGGGCAAAATTGAAGTCTTTTACTCTAAGATCAGTTACAAGACAAGGATGTCCTCTATCACCACTGCTATTCAGTATAGTGCTGGAATCATTAGACGAGAGAGTAAAATGAAAGAAATAAGAATAGGTAAAGAAGAAGTTAAACTATCATTATTTGCAGATGGCATGATCCTCTATATGAAAGACCGAAACACTCTGCCAAGAAGTTCCTATAATTAATAAACAAGTTCAGTAGCATAACAGGATAGAAAGTTAATACCCAAAAGTCAAAAACATTCCCCTACAAAGATAAAAACATACTGAGAGAGAAATTAGAGAAACAATACCTACCCTGAACAATAGCATACAAAAATGAAATACTTAGTGATTAATCTAGTGAAGGAAGTAAAAGTTCTATAGAATAACAGTTACAGTACTCTGAAAAAGAGATCAAGGAGGATTTCAGAAAATACAAAGATTCCTTGCTTCTGGATAGGAAGAGCCAACCTCTTGAAAATATCCATATTCCCACAATTGCTATAGAGATTTAATGCAATCTTTATGAAAACACCAGTAACATACCTCACAGAAATGAAGAAAACATTGTTAAAAAATATTTGGATCCCCAAAAGACCTAGCATAGAAAAGGACATCTTCAGCAACAAATAAAGGCAGGAGACATTGCAATCCTGACTTGAAATTATACTACAGTGCTACTGTGATAAAATAGCATGGTATCTATAATATAGCAGACCTGAAAAGCAATGGAACTGGTTTGAAGGTGCAGATACAACTACAAACACTCAGCCACCTAATCTTTGACAAAGGGGCCAAACATGTTCCCTGGAAGAAATATAGCCCCTTTAACAAGGTGTGCTGGGAAAATCTGGCTTTTCACATGCCAAAAATCTGATAAAAGCCAAACTACACCCTGGTCTACCACCATACACTAAACTAAAGTCAAAATGGATTAAACACCTGAACATTAAAATGGAAACACTAAATCTCCTGGAAGAGAACGTAGGTGGAAATCGTGAAGACATAGGAATAGGCAGACAGTTCATGAATAAAAACCAAATTGCATGAGAAATTCTGCAAAGAAACAGCAACTTGGATCTCATCCTATTGGGAAGTTTCTGCACAACAAAAGAAATCTCCAACAGAGTGAAAGACAATCCACAAATAGGGGAAAATTTTTTTTTCCAGGACGAGGGTTCAAACTCACGACCTTGTACTTGCCAGTCAGGCACTTTTGCCATGGAGCTATCTCCCCAGCCCCTATAGGGAAAAAGATCTTAACCAATAAACACTCAGACAAAGACCTCCTATCTAGAATATATAAAGATCTAAATAAAATTAGCTCCCCAAATTGAAAGACTCAACGAAAAAATGGGTATCTGAGATGAATGCACACTTATTAGAAGAAGAAATACAAGTGTTGAAGAAATAAATGAGAAAATGTCACACAGCATTGACCATTGTAGAAATGTAAATTTAAAAAAATACGTTGAGATGTCTTACCCACAAAGAATGGCTATCATAAAGAAATCAGTGAATGAAAAATGCTGCAGCGGTTGTGGTAAAAAATGAACCCATGTCCATTGTTTCTGGGAATGTGGACTAGTCCAAGCACTATGAAAATCAGTGTAGAGACTCCTCAGTAAACTAGGACTGTAAATCCAATTTAATCCAGCTATTCCTCTTCTAGGTATTTTCCCAAAAGAACTGAAAACCACATACCATAGTGATATATGTGCACACATATTTATAGCAGGGTAATTTGTCATAGCCGAATCTTGGCAAAAACCAAAATGCCCATCACCTCAGGAATGGACAAAAACATGTGGTATTTTTGTACAATGGGTAGGACTGAGCTATAAAGACAAATTTGAAACCTTTATAGATAAGTGGAGGCAACTAGAGCCTATATTCGTAAGTGAAATAAATGAGACCCACATGTGTAAATATTATGTTTTCCTTCTAGTGTGAGAACCTCAAAGAAGAATTAAAATTTGAAAATTATAATAGATACAGTAAAGCGAGAAAAACCGAATTCAAGGATGAAGCAACAAAAATGTGAGAAATGAGAAAAGGTAGGAAAAAATGAAGGGGAAATATGTAAATATATGTACAGGATGACTAAGAGGATTGTACTAATAATTTTTAATTTTTTTCTGAAAATAGCATTTTGTGTGTACGACTTTCATCTTGACTAACTCTGTGTGCTGTTATCTGTGTTCTAAGCAATGAGATTGAGGACAGCAATGTATAATGCAAAACCTACACTTGAATATCTTTCATCTTATGCTTCTAAATATGTATCATTTCTAATGTCTTACTAATCACTATCATGCTCTTGTTAGAATCATTTCTTGAAACATATAAGGAAAAAATTAAGGTCTCTTGAAGGCAAGCTATAATATGAAATAATTTGTCAAATCTTCCATAACTGTATCTGTTAATCTGTGCAACAGTTTTGTTGGTAAAAATAGATAATAGAACAACTAGTGTTATTTAGCTATTTTTGTTTTGAAACTCTATAACATATGTGTTGTTGTATGTTACCTTGTTGTGCTATTTGTTTTCATTTTTATATTTACTATTCAAAATAAAATTGAATTTAAAAAGTCTTTCCTTAAATATGACCCTACTGATACTTACAGGAAGGTGATCATGATGATAATGCTGAATATATTTGCATCTAGGTTCTTGAGTGAATATTTCAACATATATTATTCTTTTATATCGTACCTGGCAGGGTAGATATCATGATCCAAACATTTCAATATATGCTGAGGTTTGTTAGATGCTTTGAAGATTCAGTCACCTTCGAAGTCAACTTTGGAAACTTGAAAGGGAAAGCTGTTGAGACCTCACGATTGGGTACATCAGAGTTGGAAGGAAATATGGGTCAAGAATGTCAATACCAGTTAAGTTTAAAAACAAAAAAGGACACGCATTTGTAGACTAGCATATTTAATGATAAATCTTTATTTAACATGGGGAAATGAAGTAGAAAAAATTATCCACAATTTACATGTAGATTTTCATTAGGCAAAAGAAAGTGTAAAGACTCATGAATTAGGCATTGAGTTTGAGACATCACAAATTTGAATATGACACCAGCAGAAACACACACACACACACACACACACACACACACATAAACAAGAAGGCCTAAAAGATTTTCTAGCTTCAAATATTCAAACTCTCCACCCATCTTGAAAACATCCCTTTGAATAATAAGCCACAAATGTTTCCCGTTGTCAAAGACAGTGAAGAAATTTATGCTATAACTTGTCTTCCATATGGAACTATAGACAAATTGCTAAAGTATGGAAATGATCAGGACTATACCAAACATATTAAATGTTAAATAAAGTGTAAGAATTACATGAAAACTAAAAGAAATTTTTTACGTGCATTTTAGTTGTAACTCAGTTATTGCTGATACACTATCTTGTGAAAAGAGTGCAAAACATATATGCAAAAATGATAAATAGTGTCCCAAACACTCAAGAAGTATGAAATATAGTAGGAAATGAACTACAAGACTAAATAAGCAGAAGACTATTCTGTAGAAAGAAATATAACAGAAAAACAGTAGAAAAATTGGCTTCAGGGATAAACAGTCCCAAAAGAATTCTAGCTTTGTACATAAAATTGAGTATGCTTTCTGTTAACAACTGATGAAGATTAAGGGATGAAATAAACTACCCAACCAAGGGCAAACAGAAAGTTCATTTTGTCAGTATCAATTTTGTTTTGCTTTCATTAGTGTGGTTAGTTTAACTTTCCCATTTATAACTTGAAGGAAAAAGCAAGAGCACTACTCCTTTAAAGATGCACTAAAACATATTTCTAATTTCTCTATTTTTTTTAAATAAGCATTTTAAAAGAGAAAACATTAGTAAAAAAGAAATGATACAGAATTCCAGTAAACAAAGTAATGGGAATTTAGTAATTAGTTGTTTAGATTATCAGATATAAGCATGTAAAATTGGTTTTGAAAAAGTTATAAGAAATTAGAAAGTAGCAGAAAGAAATTTGGGCATTTACTGCTCTTATTACTATTCCAGCAGCACAATTATCCCATATATATATATTTTCCTTCTTTCTTTTGTCATTTTCCTCATCCCTGTTGTTTCCCCTTTTGAACAGTTTCCTTCCCTTTCACAATATGCATTTCTGTTTTGCATTCTTATGCTAGGGAGACACTACAATGTTTGCACATGCTCGTCTGATTTGTCATTTATGAATGTGGTGTCTAGTTGCATCCATTTTCTTATTCTTTTGTGTATTGACTTGGTACCCTGCTATGCTACTGAATTAATTCTAGAGCTTCTTGGCTAAGCTTTTTGGGTCTTCCAAGTAGACTATGATAGTTTAACTTCTTCACCTGTTCTTATTCATTTTTTCTCTCTCTTGTCTAATGACCATAGCTAATGATTCTAGAACTATATTGAACAGCAATGGTAATAGAGCACATCCTTTACTTGTGCCAGATCTGCAAGTAAAAGGTTTTAGCTTTTGCCCATGTAGAATTATGTTAGCTGTTGGATTGTCATAGATGGCTTTTATCAAATTGAGGTGAAGGCTATCTATGGAAATCAGTATGGAGACTCCTTAAGAAACTAGAACTGGGAATCTCATTCAATCCTTCTATGCCCAAACTGGAACTTTTCCCTGATGAACTGAAAACATTGTATCACTGGATATAGATATCAAAGGATAACAATATTTAACACTAAAATTGTGCTTAGAATGCCTGTCATTCTAGTCTTTTAAGTGTGTGCTGCTTCTAATATCATTTCAGCTATTGATATACTCTATCAAATACATGGTTGATTTACAAGAGTACAAAAAGAGGTATTCAAAGGGAGAAAGAGACAAGGAAAAATGCCATAGGATTTACCGGCTACAATTTTGTATATGCTTACATTTATAAATTTCTGCATTAAAATGTGTAACTGCTTTTATCACATTCTGTAGGATTTATTAGAATATTAATACTTGATGGAAAATACTGATGCCAAGTTAAGTCTAAGATGTTTGATATTCAGAAAGACAATGATGTTAAGCTCAAGTTCCTATGCTATAAAGTAAAAGTATCACTAAGCTTCTCTTCTGAAGTGTTATGAATATAAGCTTAAAGACAAAAAATTAGAGAAAAAGATGGGCTACAAGGAGAGGCAAAATTTTTGCCCTAGCCCTTCAAGGTCAGTGAGGACTCAGGCCATAAGTGAACCTGTTCTGTAAAATCCTACAACTCTGTGGTGTCCCACATTTTCTGTTCAAGAAGATTTTGGGGCCCTAGAAGAAAAGGATTGATAATGTATAGTGTGCTTAAGGAGAGTCACCTAGAGAGGAAACATTCTCTCAGGCTTTCACAGAGGGCAAACTAGGCAAGGAATGGCCATGACTCATCCAGACGGCTGACACTGGCAACAGATCCACAAAGCACTGTACATTGTTTCAAGGTAAATCCTGAGGGGTTTTGACTGAGTTTGGGAGATACAAAATTTACATTTTCTGTTGTACGGATCTTGTTTTAACCTGCCTTAACCACCCAGCAGAAAAGTTTAACCATGAGGCATAAAATGTGAAGCTAGATTAGCATGCTGTACTGTAAACGGCTTAAGTCAAGAGCTTCCACGATTGCCAGTTCTGCCAATAAGCCACTACAATTATGGAATATGTACAAAACTGCTTTCTCTTAGTTCAATAAGAATAAATTTTTGTATCAATAATGATTAGAAAAATTATCATGTCTGCATCTTGTGCTCTAACTACTATAAGGACAGCAATATTCATTGTATGAATTATTAGGAATGTACTACTAACATGTTTTGAAAGTGTTGCATTTTTATTTCATATTAAAATTAATAAAAATATGTAATGAAATGTGTTGGTCTATTTGACAGTTTGAAGAAAAATGTCTTTTGAAATTTATTTTATTTTATTTTACTTTACTTTATTTTATTATAGTTGGCTAAGCGTGCCCTTTCTGTGGGGTTGGAGCAGCAAGCATGTGTTGCTGTGGATTGAATCACCATCCCTGAAGTTTCCTGAGCTTTCCTAAGCAGATGCTTTAGAGCACTGAAGCATCTTGCTAGCATGAAGAAATGTTTTAGAGTATAATACATTGAGCATAAATAAGAAGGAATAGGGATTATTTGCGCAATAATCTTCTCTATATAACAGTAAGAAAATAAATCTGCAACCAATAGAGGACAGTCTAGTGTCATGGACTGCATTACATAATTAGGTATGTATGAACTCATGAGAATAATATTTCACAAATTCCAAATAAATTGAGACATTCATATGATTGTAAAGAAGGGTAAGAGTCTATTAATATTTAAGCTCTACTCACTTTACTTTTTTTTTGGTGGTACCTGGGATCAAATTCAGGACATTGTGCTTGCCAGGCAAGCACTTTTTCACTGAGCTATCTCCCAAGCACTTAAGCTCCATTCAGAGCACAAAATACTTAGAAGTTTGATTGAACTTAATATTTACCATCATGAATAGTTCTTTTTTTCTTTAATAGTTCTTGAAAATATACTTTTGAGAAATAAATGCAAGTTTTTCATTATTTGTACCACTTTTGTTTTTATAAGATTCAAGATTATTTAGAACATTCCTACTCTAAAAATTATTCAAATTCATAAAACACAGAGTGGAATAAACACATTCTAGAAATCGTTGATTCCATGTGTGGAGGAGAATAGAAATGAGAATAAAAGAGACAGTACCACCACTTCTTCTTTCTTGAAAATTATTGATATGATTTAGATCACAGTTATAAAATTTCTTAGGAGTTGGGAATGGAAATGAGTAGAGGAAGAGTATAATGTGGAAGTGTACAGAAAGGATGAAACAGAAAAGATAGGTAGGGAGAGAAAGAGACAGAGAGGTATACGGAAACAAAATCTGTGTGATGAGTCTGTGTACATTTTTTATTATTATTTTTTTATTTAGCACAGGGTCTACAGGGTCTCACAACACATATCATACTCATAATGATTGTCATGTTTCCAGCCTGCCAAGTACTGCGGTTACGAGTGCATGCCACCACACCCAGTCTCATCTGCCCACTCAGTGCCCCCAGGGATGGTGTCTGGACCTGCATTAGAGGCCCAAGGATCAAACCGCTGGTGTCTGCACCTGTGAAAAAACACATTATGGGGCCCGGCGAGATGGCTCAGTGGTCTAAAGCGCCTGCTTGGAAAAGCTTGGGCTGCTTCAGGGACAGCGGTTCGATCCCTGGCACCACATGCTACGCCGGCCCTGCCCTCAGGGCAGGCTGAGCCGGCCATAAAAAAAATGAGTGAATAAACAAACAAAGGTTCTGAAACAAGAAAAAAATAAATAAAATTTAAAAAATTATAAAAAAAAAAAACCACACACATTCTAACAGAAAAAATCTACTGCAAATATGAAGGATTTTTTTTCTAAAATGAGTACTGTTTATTGAAGCTTTTGTTTATTTAGTGCCTAATATATCCTGACTTTATTCAAAACATTGCTAATATTCTAAGCAATACAAATGAATATTAATCATTAACAATCATATTTTAAAGAAGGGAATATTGAAGGATAGTGAAAGACTCATTCAAATTCATTAATATGACAGGTTTCTGACATTTTCTTTAAAATGTGAATTAGAACTTTGCTTTTGAGAAAGAGATTTTTGTTGTGGGAGAAATAATTTTGGACTTGGGAGATAGTGAATATGCCAAAGCCTTTTCCCCTTTCTAGATTCTATAAAATTAATTAGTGATTTTGCAATGTGATTTTTGCCAATTAAATTCTTGAATCATATTTTTAATAGGAAATATATCTCAGTTGAATAGAAAGATTGCCAGATGCCTTGATTTGGGTCTCCCAGAAGGGACTCTCCTGACTACAGAACTGTGTGTTTCAGTACAGTGATTTTATATTGTGAAGTCTAATGATTTGTAGCCTTCTGTTGGTAACTGAAGGGGTGGTCTGTCACCTCACTGCTTCTGCTCGCTATCTGCCTGACAGCTAGGATAAAAAAGAGCTCTCTTCTCTGCCGCTGTTGATCCCAGGAGCCCACAATTATGCCACCTAATCTGAATGTTGTACTTCAGTAACTCCTTAAGAGGGTTCTTCTGCCCACTCAGCTTATGTTTCCCAAGCAAATGGCAGCTGTTTGTGAAGCTGGCTATCATCAACTCTCTGTGCACAGCTTCACAACAGATTTACTCAAAGCACATATGAGTTCAGTGATGGCTCTACTGGTGCTTAGGCCATCATATCACTCAGAGATAAATGGGAGTTACTGATAGCACTTACAGAGCCATTCACAAACAGTCATAATATATGTGAGCCTGCGTGAGCTTTTCATGTCACAAGGAGACATTTTTGTAGACTCAATATGGAGAACTGTTTGAGAAGGATAGAATGTGTCTAACATTCTTTGTAATAGAGGAAATTTAGCTTCAAAAGAACTTTGAGTCAATGTTAATTTTAAAAGGCATTGTCCTTGCCATTCATTTCAATGGTTGCCCAAACATTTGTTCATAAAGTATATTTATCATTCTAATAATAATTCACTTTGGAGCCCAGATACATGTTGTAGTATCTTTAGTTAAGTGATGATTTTTAGTAACAAAAAGTAAATTAACTAATCTTACTAATTGTAACACTGTATTTCAAAATTTCTTAGTAGAACAGGTTTGCAGTGCATTATGTTTGCATTTTCCATGTGGGGTTGGTGTATGCATATAATGCACCTTAATTCCTTGTTCATTTAATTTCCTCCTTTTTCCAATCCCTTCCTTGGTCTCTTGACCCTCCCTTCCCATCTGAGAAAGTTCTGTATACGTATATCCTATTATGCTTTTTTATGCATTTAGGACAAGGCCTACAGGGTCTACAGGGTCTCACTACAAAGGTCGAACTTGTAGTCATCTATATATTTTCAGTTTCCCTTGCACTGTACTGGGATTACAGGCATGTGCCACCATGCCCAGTCTCAGTCACAGTCTCAGTGTGCCCCCCGGGGTGGGGCTGGCACGGGCCACCCCCACTGGGAATTGAACATATTGTGATTTTTAAAGTTTTCTCTTTATTTATTATTTGAGTTTCGCATGTAAGAAAACCTATGTAGTATTTAAATTGTGTGCTTGACTTAATTCACTTAAGCTTATGGTCTCAATGTACACACCCATTTTCTGGCAAAAAAAACTCCAGTTTACTTTTATAGCAGTGTAGTACTCAATTGTGTATAAATACCATACTTTTTATCCATTCATGTGTTAAAGGATATGTAGGCTGCTTCCAAGATTTATCTATCATGAATTTCTCTGCTGTAGATATCCCTGCAATATTATGTCTTTAACTCATTCAAGATAACATCCAGAAGAATAGCTAGGTCAAATGGAATTTCTAATGTTAGTTTTTTTAGTAATATCTATACTATTTTTCATAATGGTTGTACTAGTTTGCATTCCCATCAACAGTGCAGAAGGGTACCTTTTACCCTGTACTCTTGTCATTATCTATTTATTTTTACTTTTTTTTGTATTTCTAAAGAAGGATCAACAGAGTGTTCAGGGTCTCTCAACAATAAATTGGACTCATAGTGATCCGTCTGTTTACAGCCTCCGAAGAGCTGGGATTACAGGCACATACCACCATGCCCAATCTCTATTGCCATCTCAGTGTGCTCTGGAGACAGGGCACAGCACAGAAAGACAGGGATTGAACCCCTGGCCCTGCAAGCATTTCTTGTTTGGTTTATTGATGATGGTCATTCTCTCTGGAATAAGACTATATTTTTCTTTGTAATATCTCATTTGCTTGATATTTCTGGGGGTTTCTCTTATGAGAAAAGCTGGAAATTTCCAAACATTCTATTTATATTTTGTTAGCTATAAATGCATGAGTGCTTTACTTCCAGTTTAAAACAAATTTAAAAATATCTCAACTAAGGAATTTGCAATGTGCTTTCATATTCAAGTATGAATATCTTGTTTTATCATTACATTAAATTGAGACCATTTCAGTATTTCAGAATGATACACTATATATACTATGGAAAAGATTAGCTTATACTGAGATGCTGATGTTTCATAATTTTGTTCTTTCATGTTTCTAAAATATATTTACATGATTGCTTTATAAATTCTCTCTGCCATATTTAAATGGAACTTTCATAGTCTCAAAATGTATATTACTGTATCATCGTTATAGGCCTTCTCTATGTAGAACTTAAAATGAACATCCATCTTTTTATAGACAAATCATTAAAAAGCCCTTATTTTCAGGTTATTTAATAATATCTATTCTAGCTTATTTGAAGACAAAATAAATGCTGACATATTAAAAATTAAGTATAAAAATAATTCATATAGTTCCACTTTGTCCCTAAAATTTTCAATTTGGAAGTTTGTGCCAAGAACCAATAGATTATGCATTCCCTGAAGTGATTATGGCTTGCTTCTCCTGTACTGTAATAGATGGATAGCTTCAATTCAGTCATGCACAAGCTTTTTTCGTTTCAGTCAACAAAGATGCTACATCATTCATCACGTAGGCCCCTGTCTTCATTGTCACACCTGGCTCAAATCTCCACTGCTCCTGGATTCATGAATTCATTACTTACTTTCATCTAGCATTAATACTACTTTAAATGATAGCATTTATCTCTCTATGATCAAGAGATTCAATAGTTCGGTATTAGTTCAAATATGAAGATCTGTAAACCAGAAAAAAAATTGGTATATATTTCAATATGAATCTGAGTCCGAAGAGAATTGAAACTGGTATTTCACATTGAGCCAGAGATGGCCAGATACAGAGAGACAGACACAGTCAGAGAGAGAGAGAGAGCGAGACAGAGAGAGAGAGAGAGAGAGAGACAGAGACAGAGAGACAGAGAGAGACAGAGAGTAACAGAGACACAGACACACACAGAAACTAATGTTGAACCAAATATACACAAAGAAAATATAACCACCTAGGGGATGATAGCAAGGGTACGTCCAAATTGGTAATGGAGAAAACCAGATTCCCTGAAGCTGGTGCAAAAGATGAAGACTTATTTAAAAAAAACAAATGGAAAGAAAATCCAGCTGGATTAAATTGCAATTGATAGGATATGTAAGGGGAAACCGGACCACTTTTCAGTCATCACACCCAATCTTCTACCTCAGAACTGGCATCCATATGATCTTGGGTCAGGATCAAACTTATAAGAGTACTAGCCCTTCAGTGACAGACTATCTTTTCCACCAGCGTGACAAAGTAAAGCATATACAGCCCAAGGATTCAGAGAATCCTAAAGTGGTGTTAAGCAAATTGCCCACACACCACACACTCACCTATTATAAATAATATTGCTTAGCACATGCATGCAGAAGGACAAACATGTATCTTAGAGCTCTTCTGCACTAAAGAGTAGAGAGATGCAGGGAACACCAGAGACAGGTAAACATTTGGGCTCCAGTGCTGGTGAATGGTGGAATCATGGACAGAAAGAAGGATTGCCCAACATAGAAAAAAAGTGCTTCTCATTTTTTTCCACAAAATGTAGATGTGTTGCTCATATGACATTCAGTGTCTTACTCATGACTACTGGATGGATGGCTCCCACAGTGAACTCACAGCAACTCTTATCTGGGGCTGCAGAGGAAAGGGAAAACAAGTTCTAGGACACATATGTGGAGCAGTCTAGTGGGGCACTCTAAAGGAGGAGAATCACGGGTGTTTAGGTTAGAGAGACTTGAAAGAGTCACAATTGATTGGTCACAGACATGTGAGAAGTAATGTTTAAAGGCACCTGAGACAGTGTTTTCTTTTTCCAACATGTTAGGACATGCAGAAAAGACATAGAGATATTCACAATATTTAGGCACTCAAATTGATTTACATCATTGGATCCAAAGAGATCTCCAGTTTGCAACAAGACACATGTTTGGAGGAAGAAACCGTATTTAACGCAGTTGTCTGATCCACACTGGGGCACTGCTTGGTTAATCAAAATCAGGATGTGATACCAGGGTACTATGCACATGCTCTGGGTTGACGCTATAGAAACTGTTAAAGGTTTTTTTAATTCAGTTTTATTTGAAAAGTAAAAGCAAAGCAAGAACAAAAATCAGAAGCAAAGAAAGAAACAGGGAAACCTATAACAGTACATATGTTACAGACTTTCAAACCAAGAATGGCTGATAAACCATGGTTGATATATTACCTATTTTGCTGTCAAATCTGTTGCTGAGGTTAGCAAGTATCATTGTCTAAGTTTGGACATATGGTTAGATATTACCACTTGCTTTCATGAAACCCTTTTTATTCTTGTCTTTTTTAAAACTTTTTTTTCAAAGATTGCTTTAGAGAGAGATTAATAATAGTTGATATGACATTAGAAACGGTACACATTTAGAAGACCAAGATGTCAGGCATTCAAGAATTGTTTTTGCATTACACAACACTGTGCCAAATGTAGTTGCTTATATCACAGCTATCAGCATACACAGTAGAAGTGAAAATTCACATTAACCATTATATTCAAAATACTGATGGAGATTTTCAGTACAATCACTTCAGCCGTCCTGTATACATACTTGCACGCTTTCCCCTACCTTTCTTCTTCTTTTTTTTCCACAGCAGCTATAGTTGAATTCCTATTACCTTGTTTAGTGAAAAGAAAAATACAAATAAAATTTAAAACCTGTTAAAGTTTTAAATACTATTTGTATTTTTGTTTTCATTAAACAAATTAATAGGAATTCAACAATAGTTGCTGTATTCAGGACGGTATCTTCAGATCAGTTGTTCAGATGACCAGATATAAATATGTAAGATTTTTTGAAAGAAAAATGCAAAATAAAACAATAATAAAGAAGTCATAAGAAATAAGAGGGAAAACACAGTAAAAAGAAAGAAAGAAAAAAGCATTAACTGTTCCTTTCAAAAGACCAGCAGAAATCAACAGTACAGTCATCCAAACTGTTTCGCATATATACCTAAATATATTTTTTTCCTTTCTTTCATTTCTCGTGTTCGTCAACCCAATGGAAATCAGTATGGAGAATGCTCAAAAATGTAGGATTGACGTTCCATTAAAGCAAGCTATTCCCCTTGTAGGTATTTTTTAAAAAGAACTGAAATCATCATATTCCAGAGATCTATGTACACCGTGCAAGGGCTTTGGAAAAAACAAACAAACAAACAAACAAACAACAAACAAACAAACAAACAAACAAAAACGCATGCCCATTAATTTAGGAAAGGATAAAAAAAGTATGGTATTTTTATGTGACAGAGTATTTTTCAGCTGTAAAAGAGATAAATTTGAGGTTTTTGTAGATAAATGGATACAGCTAGAGACTGTATTGGTAAGTGAAATAAATCAGATCCACATGTGCAAACATCTCATGATCTTGCTAGTGTGAGAACCTGAAGGAGTAATTAAAATATAAAAGGTACGTCAGATAATGTGAAAGTGTATGCATTTTCTCTTTTCACTTTTCTCTCCTAATGTTTTGTATTTCTTATTATGATTGGTACTTTACTGGTATTATTTGATTATTCTTTTTAAAAAGCTTTTGCCTTTAACTTGCTTTCTCTTTCAGTCCTTTTTCTCCAATTATTTTTTACTCTTTCCCTCTCTATTCTTTAATTCTTCTTACTTTCTTTCTCATTATCTCATCTCTTCGCCTCTTCATTTCCCCTTTCTCTCTCTCTCTCTCTCTCTCTCTCTCTCTCTCTCTCTATATATATATATATATATATATATATATATATATGCCTATATATCCTGAATATATCTAGAAGAGCTTTAAGTATTAGCCAATGACTTTGCTGACAAGGTAATATTGTAGGGTATGTATGTCAGGATAATCTTTAAAATTGGGCAAAAAGGATTCAAACAAAAGTAACTAGTAATATGTTAATAAACTCCAGTGCAACAATCTCATACCCTCTCACCACCTCTGCAAGCTTCCTCCTGCCTACACAGGGACTTTCTGAAAAATGCTCTCAACACTATTGCTTCATATCCTAGGTATAAAAATAACTGTTGAAATCTGAATTTTGTTGATTTTTATCTTTTGAAATTTGTTTTAGCTTCTCTTTTTCCCAGTGACTTTTCCCTTTATTTTTTCATTTGTTTCCCATACCCCATCCTCCACATCCCAGTCAAACCCACAAATAATGGTATAATGTATTCTGTAATGTATATTGATGAAAATGTATAATTATGAAGCAAGTTTTAATGTTTATGACTCATGTTTGGCTGGCTGGGTTGACATACTATCAGTAGAAATTGTCAAGTGGTAAACAGTAGCAAATCAATCTTTCTGAGATTTAGAGTCTAGAAGCTGGACTATAACAAACTATGGAAGAAAAGAAGGAAGAATGTGGATCTTTTGGAACAAGGAATGATCTGAAATGGCCATTGGAGCCCACGGGGAAAGTGAAGAAACAGAGCATAGTATAGAAAAAGATGGCAAACTGCATTTGCTCCCTGACTCTTTGCTCAAAATGTGAGACTTGAATCTACAGAAACACAGTAGACACAGGTGAATCCTGATGCCTTCAGAGAGAAATACACTTGTTGAATGGAGCAGTGGGGGCTGTGAACTATAATAGTTGGTGAGTGAACTCTATCTGAAAGTTCTATAATGTCTCCTAAAAAGCTGCTTGGCTAGGCACTATTTTATAGAAAGGCCAATTGAATTCAGGATTTGAAGCAATAGATATTGATTGACTTTATCTCAGAGCTATGAGTGACTAAGTGAACGACAACTGCAGTAAATGTGCAGGGTGAAGGAGCCAAAGTTGGGATGGTAGAGATATACAAAGTATTGCAGGCTGAATGACTCAGGCACCAGTGCAACAATCAGAGGCTAGGATTACCTTGAAATTATGTGGACCTGAAGTGTCAGAATCAGCACTCTGCCCAATTCCTCTTGCAGCCTTGCTGATCCTATTCAGTACCCAAAGGTAATCATGCTGCAGACTTTCTGGGATTCTCCAGCATGTATCTGGGCCATATCTGCCTCCTTTCTCTAGAAAGTGAAAATGTCCCCTGGATTGGACAATGGTGAAAGCTGGATAGAGAATAAGAGACACCCAAAACAAGAGCAATAAAAAACCAGCAGAGCCATCTAAACATTCATGAAAAAAATCAAAGGAAAAAAGTATCGCTGTGATTTCAAACCTGTGGCTACTAGCTTCTGGCATGTCAAGTTTTGTGGGAAGGGAGAAATACATAATAATAGAAGAGCTTACCAAAATGGTTCAGAATATGAGCGAAAAGTTCACCAAATATAAACTGCACAAAAATGCACTAAATAGAATCCTGGAGGTAAAATCTTCTATTGAACTGATCAAAGGCATAAAAAAACACTGTGGAGATATGGTTTCAGAAATCAAGGAAAGAATGGAAATGTATAGTGTAATAGATATACATAAAGATTTATTCAAAAAATTTACAAAGAATGACAGCAAGAAAAATTCATCTAACATCTATTACATGATATCAAGAAGATTAACAAAAATCTATTGCACACATGCTATAAAACATCTGCTCAGAGAAATCATAGCCAAAAAGTTTCAATGTAGAGGAAAAAACTTAATATACAGGTAAGTAAGATTTATATAATGCCAAATAAATATAGTGGAAAAAAGAATCTCCATACAACACTTAATAATTGAAAGTCCAAATCTCCAACAAAAGGACAGAGTCTTAAGAGCCATCAAAGGAAAGGCATGGGCCAGGGAGATAGCACAGTGACATAAGTAACTGCCCAGCAAGCACAAGGTCGTGAGTTCAATTGCCAGTACTGGAAAAAAAGAAGAAAGAAAAGAAAATAGAAGAGAAGAAAAGAAAAGAAATGAAAAAAAGGAAAGGGAAAGAAAAGAAAGAGGGGCCTGACAGGATGGCTAAGTGGTCTAAAGCACCTGCTTAGGAAATCTTGGGCGGCTTCAGGGACCGCGGTTCAATCCCCGGCACCACATGCTGTGCCAGACCTGCCATTAGGGCAGGCTGAGCTGGCCATAAAGGTGAATAAATAAACAAACAAAAGTTCTGAAACAAGAAAAAGTAAAATAAAATAATTTAAAAAAGAAAGAAGAAAGAAGGAAAGAAAGAAAGAAAATACAAGGAAAAATGATTTATGAAAGTAAACTCATTATAATTAAAGTAGTCTGTTCAACACAAGCATTAAGGAGCCAGGAGATCACTCAGTAAAATATTTCAAGCACTAAAAGAAGATAATTTCCAACCCTAAACTAAAGTATCCTTCAAAATTATTTTCCAAAGGAAATAATATCTTTTCACAACAGAGGGAATCTTAAGACATTCTTTACCACCTAATCAGGAAATACATTCTAAAATATGTTAAGAATACCTTAGATAGAAAAAAGAAAAAGAAGCCAAAAACTCAGTTGGTTTGAAAACACCAAACAAAGCCAATAGTTAAACAAAAAGATAAAAGTTAAAGAGCCAGGAACAGAAAAAGAACACACTGGAAGGATTAAGTCTACATAACTTACTAATAATTCACAATATAATGACTTTGACTCCTTAGTTAGAAGACACATATTGGAAAACCTGGATCAAAAAACAGAATTCAGCAATCTGTTTAAGAGGTTCAACTAATCCAAAAAGGAAATGTATAAACTAAAATTAAAAACTTAGAAAACAGTATTTCAGTCACTATGACCACCAAAGGAAGCAGGGGAAAGAATTCTATTCTCAGAAAAAGTAAACTTTAAGTTTGGGCTGGCAAGATGACTTAGAGGTCTAAAGCACCTGCTTAGGAAACCGCAGGGATCACTGTTTGTTCCCTGGCAACACATGCTGTGCCAGCCCCCACCCCCAGGGCAGGC